>SEYY01000830.1:75238-82738 GCA_009176605.1 Armadillidium nasatum
GAAGAAAAAGATTCCCGCAATCTTAACAGTATTCCTAGCTTCTTTGAAGCTGCCTTAGGAACCATTGTGATATGAGGTTTCCAAGAAAGTTTATTGTTTATGTTCAGACCAAGAATATTAATGTTGTTTACAGGTCGAAGGAGGTAGGAAAGTTGGGAGGTGGCTTTGAGAGGAAGATGTGAAAAAGTTGAGATTTTAAAAGAGTTGAATTTCTCGAGGTTGAGGCGACTCCACCGGGAAGTCCCAACTAGATCAACAAGAATAGAGTCAGAAATGAATAGAAGTATGAAGAGTTGAGTCATCGGTGTAAGAGTGAACAGAGTTAGAAGTGCATCTGAGAAGGTCGTTGATGAAAAGCGTGAAAGTTGGAGATATAATAGAACCCTGAGGAGCAACACAATTTACATAAAAAGACGAAGAGTCGCTCCATCGAATAGTGCCGACATAGAACGATCTGTGAGAAAACTTGATATAAGTAAGCAAAGAGATGTAGGAAACCCAAAGTAGAGAGAGAGAGTAGTGACATATGCCATAACCGGTCAAAAGCCTTGCAAATTCCAAGCGCCACCACACATGACTCCCCATAATCTCTAAGAACAGAAGACCATAAATCAGTAAGGTAGAAAAGTATGTCATCGGTTTACCTCTAACGTCGAAAACTATACTGATATCTGAAAGAAAGGAGTGAGACTAGACAATCCAGGAAATGAGAGTTGAGGAGTTTCTAAGATTTTAGACAGAACACCAGCGAGATCTAGAGGGCGATAGTTAGATCTTCGAGATTGGTTGAACATATGCGTACTTCCAGCATTGAAGAAAAGTATTAGTATTACGACATAAGAATAGAGTTGATCGAGGACAAGCGCCAGTCAGACGCACACTCCCTCAGAACACGGGTAGAAGGCCATCGGACCGCTGACCTTCCTGATGTTCATAGTTCTCAGGATCCCGTGGACCTGATCACGTGTAATCCCATGTGGAGATATGGGGCACCTGAGAAAAGGAGAAGGAGTCGGAGGAGTGCAGCCAGAATCGTTCAGGGTTGAATTGGAGGGAAAAAGGAGGCGGAAGAGATTTCCCTTTTCAGAAGGAGTATTAACAACAGATCCATCGGGACGAATAAGAGAAGAAATGGTAGATTTACAGAAGTTATTAGATATGTTATTGGCTAGAGGCCAGAAATTTTTATCAGTAGGAGAACCAAGGAGGTTGGTGCCACGTCCTTTTAGTGAAAGTACGCTTGGCCCGTCGAATAATATCCCTACAACGATTCCGAACTGAAGGAAAATTAGCAAGTGTTAAAATAATTAGAGTTTTTTCATGCACGATAAGCACTGTCTCTTTCATGAATGGCACGAGAGCAAGCTCCATCTAACCATGTGTTTTGAGGAGAAAAATATTTATTTGAAGATGGGATGAACCCACTTATTTCATCAAAGATTACGGCCACTACCTTTTCGACAAACACCGAAGCATTCTCTTGATCAAAACAGGATTCATTTCATGTGTAGAAAGAAGCGAACAGTGCTAACTAATTAACCTTATTAATTAAAAGTCAGAAAGTACGTTTAGGGCATGGTGGAGCTGCTGGAGAAAAAATATAACAACTAAGAGCTATTAGATTATGGTTAGAGTTACGAATATGTGGGAAAATGGTGTATTTATATTTAGGAGTAGTCTTGAAGCATAAATCATGTGTGTTTAAGAACTGGTTAGAACTACTGCAGGGTTAGTAGTGTGTGGGTTTACTAATCAACTGATCCAGATCATTGGGAGTGCTGAATGATCTAACCTCTCCCCCAACCACCTGTATCGGTATGAAAGGAGCCCGCCGACCATTCAGAAAGGTGCACGTTGAAATCCCCTAAGTAGAGGATCTCAGTATTTGGATGAAAAGATGTAATATTCTCGTGAGGAGTAGTAGTATGTTCAAGAAGAACCGGAAAATCTGTTACATTAGGGGAACAGTAGCAGAAACACAAGATAATAGTAGTAGCATGAGGTCAGATTTTAATTCATAACACATCGAAATTAGGAGATTCAAGATTTGCGAGACGTATCACAGGAGTGATTATGTTAATATAGAAACAGACTCCACCATCTGTCGGAAATTGTGAAAAAGTTGTAATTAGAGACATTAAGGTAGTTAGTGAAAGAATCCCTGTCCAGCTGGGTCTCAGACAGAAGCAAAATGTTAGGACGAAAGTTAGTGAGATGATACTCCACTTATTCGAGCTTAGCACGGAGACCACGGACGTTGGCAAAGTCAGTAGAAAGCCCCCGTCTTACGCCCACCCCCACGTCCTCTCAATCTAAGCATTCAAAAACACACATGCAAGTACATGAAGGTTCATACACTGGCAATAAGTAAAGTAATGTTAAAACTGAAATCTAGAACAAAATAAAAAAGCACACAGCAACCACATAAAACAATTATAAGAAACCCTTAATACAACAACTAAAAAAAATAAAAAAATATAAAAAATAGATAGATGGTAGATAGACAAACAGATATGCTTATACTAAAATAGACTATTTAAAATTTCTCAATTCCAACTAGTTGCCGACAGCTTAAATTTTTCAGCCATTGAAGTTTATTTGTATTAAAAATAAAAGCACTTCAATAATAATAATAATAATAATAATAATAATAATAATAATAATAATAATAATAATAATAATAATAATAATAATAATAATAATAATAATAATAATAATAATAATAATAATAATAATAATAATAAAAGCACTAAAAACAAGATCATTAATATTGAAATTAAAATTTGAGTATGACAAAAATTTTAAAACTAAACTGATATAAATACTCGCGCGAACACACAAATGCAAAACAAATATAACTAAGAAGAGCTAAACATTACGTCTGCACAGCACGAACACCAACTATATATATATATATATATATATATATATATATATATATATATATATAGTATATATATATATATATATATATATATATATATATATATATATATATATATATATATATATATATATATATATATATATATATATATATATATATATATATATATATATATATATATATATATAATATATATATATATATATATATATATATATATATATATATATATATATATATATATATATATATATATATATATATATATATTATATATATATATATATATATATATATATATATATATATATATATATATATATATATATATATATATATATATTATATATATATATATATATATATATATATATATATATATATATATATATATATATATATATAATATATATATATATATATATATATATATATATATATATATATATATATTTTTTAAATTTATTTATTTAGTAATTTCGGAATAAAAAATTTATTATTTTAGAATAAAATTGAAAAATAGAGTTGGCGAATAGGGTTACTTTACAATTTAAAACTATTAACACTGCTTAGATCATCCAGTCATTATAACGTTTATCTCTTTTCCTTCATTTTGTTGCTTTCTCTTTTGTAATTCATTGTACTTTTGCATCTTGCGTGCTCTGTAACTCACTGTACTTTTCCACCTTGCATGCTCTGTAACTCGTTGTACTTTTGCACCTTGCATGCTCTGTAACTCACTGTACTTTTGCACCTTGCATGCTTTGTAACTCACTGTACTTTTACTCCTTGCATGCTCTGTAACTCACTGTACTTTTGCACCTTGCATGCTCTTGTAACTCACTGTACTTTTACTCCTTGCATACTCTGTAACTCACTGTACTTCTACTTCTTGCATGCTTTGTAATTCGCTGTACTTTTGCACATTTTCATAGCTTGGTCTTTTTATTTATTTTATTATATTTCTTTTATTGTGAACCTCCTCCCTCTGTAATTACATTGATCTACTTTTGATTAAGAATTTATGTAAGTAAATTGCTGCATCATAAATTTAATTAATTATTGATGGGTATTTGTTATGGAGTATAATACTTTCATTCTTATTGTTGAAGGGCATATGTTATGATATAAAGTGTAATGCTTAGTTATAAATTATTTATTTATTTTATTATAATTTATTATTATTATTATTATTATCATCATTATCGTTTTCAATAATCATTTCATAGTAGTTGGTAGTTGTTTATTATTATTATTATTATTATTGTAATTATTATTATTATTAATTTTAGAATTATTATTTCAAGAATAGCTGTCGTTTATTATTATCATTACTATTATTAACATTATTATTATTATTGTGATTATTATATTTATTATTATTATCATCATTTTATTATCATAGTTGTAGTAGTAGTGATCATTCTTTGATTGTTATTTTTAATTGTGTTATTATCAGTAATAATGATAGTAAATAATAATAATAATAATTTAATAATAATAATTAATAATTATGTAGAATTATTTTAAAATGTTTAATAAGATTAATTTATTTCCATTTACGTCCTTCATATTAACATCTTTAATTTATTTTCTTTTTTATGCAAAAATTTTTCAGTCGAGATAAATAGTGAAATGTTAAATTTGATTTTTGGGAGGTTGGGAGACAGGGTTTGGAGGAGGGGAGAGCGAAGGAGGGTTTGAAACAAATTTTTGAAAAAGTAATTTTAACTTTTTTTATTTTTTTTTCAAGAGCTTGATATGTAGTCGCTTTTAAGATTTTTTTTTGTTTTTTTATTTTTTTATTTTTTATTTTATTTTATTTTTTTTTATAAATTAAATGTTTTGATATTACTCTGAGCGTGTGTATGTGTTTGTGTGAATATGTGTGAGCGTTTGTATACTCTTCTGTTAGCTGCTGTAGCGTATGACTTCTGAATTGTGTTTGTTCTGTGTTTGAGTGGGAGTGATTACTTATTTATCATAATTAAATAATGTATGAACAATATATAATTGCTACATTATTATTATTATTATTATTATTATTATTATTATTATTATTATTATTATTATTATTATTTATGAAACCATTACCAAATTTATAAAAATTAGGAAAATACTAATAATAGCTCTAAAAAAAATTAATTTTGTTTTAAAACATTAAATGCTGTTGATTTTGATAAAGAGGAAAAATGGCTACGTGGAATTATTGATGTGCACATAAAATCTACAAACAATTTAAAAATAATAATTAAACTATACATTAAAAGCAAACTGCTTTCTTCTTGCTTTCCTACTAAGGATACCCTTTCAGTTAATCATCATGTTGTGGACCAATATGCTTTTCCTGAGTTCTGACAATACGTCGACGCAAATTGGTTACACGACTAATAGATTGACAGATAGGGCATGCCAGCATAGTTTTAAGCCCAGTAAAATTAGGAGCCTTTCTATACTGAGCATGGGAAGGTAACTTACGTGATATATTCCAATCATTTAAAATCCTTTACTTCTCTTGTGAAGCGCAGAATAATAGCTGGAACTTACTATATTAAAAAGTGCAAACATGACAGTAACATTAAGTTTAATGTATTGTCTCTCAAACTAAACATAATATGATATATTTCTTAATTTTATTATCTACTGTATTGTAATAGTTTTTCCTTAAAAGAAAAATCATTCATCTGTAAGAAACCAAACTCTGATGATGCTGTAGCTTTATGGACGAAACCTGTTAGAAAATAAATATAATTATGCTTCTTTCTTTCTCTGTAAGTTGTTCTTAAGAATTAAGAATTATATTAAGAAAATTAAATTTACATTGAAAGAAAACTTTTTAGGAATTGGAAGGGAAGTGTAAAACATATTAAAACAAAAGCTGACATTGAATTCCTATATTATTATTATTATTATTATTATTATTATTATTATTATTATTATTATTATTATTATTATTACTCATTATTATTATTACCCATTTTTAATTTTATTATTATTATTATTATTATTATTATTATTATAAATAATGATGATGATAATAGTAATATTATTATTTATTATTGTTATTCACTATTTTAAAACTTACTGGTATTCTGCTGCATAACTTTAGATGTGCAAATGATGTTTTGGATGTTAGATTTCTGACATTCCTGAAAGCACTTGCAGAATTTCGCTTAAAATCCGTATATGGTTATGACGCTTTTCTGTTAAATTTACGTGATGTAAAAGATTACGTAAATTTATAGACGCATTTTAGTAATAATTTCTTCTAATTATAATCGTCTGTTGAGAGAGGAATGACGTCACGTTTGGCATAAGTTCCGTGTCTTACCAGATTAAGCTGAAGTATTTCGAGATTGAATTAATTATTGAAATACATCATAATCATCACTCATGTATACATGTGTGCATGTATATTTTTGTGTGATTTTATGCGTGTGTAAGATGTTACAGAAATAGATTTGCGAATAAGTGATATATGACTTAAAAGCTAAATTTTAGATTCACGTTCGTGTGTAAAGGTCTCCGCTAATTCGATTTAATTGATCTCTTTATCAGAAATCTTATAAATTTTAGATTAAAAAGACTTCAGAAATAAATGTTTTGATCAAAGAAATAAGATTGAGAGAGAGATAATGTCTTTGAACAACATATATTTAATGAATCAAATATTATTTTGATACCAGAAGCGCAAACGAAACAGCTTTTTACTCCCAGTCAAACGTCCTCAGTAACTTTATTATTATTATTATTATTATTATTATTATTATTATTATTATTATTATTATTATTATTATTATTATTATTATTATTATTATTTTATACAATATTTGAAGTTTCATGGAAAGGACAAAATAATATGCTATAATGTTATCACATTTTTGTCCTAATTTAAAAATTACATAAATCGAAAAATGACTATTATTCCCTATAATATAGCTTAATATCAATGTTTCGACTATGGATTATATTTCATCACCACTAGGGACCGATCGGGGTTTGAATTTTGCCGGGGCTATCTAAAATTTGTAAAGAGGTCAAAAGCACTGAAATTTTAGATTAAAAAAAATTAGATATAATTTTAATTGAGATTAATTTAATTATTAGGAACGAGTAGATTAGCCAACATTCACTTAAATTAATGATTAATTTCAGAAAAAAAATTAACATAAACGATGACTCTATTGCCTTCTGGAAGGCAAACAAGAAGGATCTCCCCACTCTAGCAACATTGGTAAGGGTATATTTGTGCCCACCAGCAAGTTCCTGCGCCAGTGAAAGAGAATTCAAGTAGGGAAATGAACTCAAAAAGATAGAATCAAACTATTGCCAAAGAATGTAGAAATGATACTGTTTTTAAAATACGATCTTAGAGCAGTAACATATTTAACGTCACTGCCCTCTTTTCCTGAACCTTTCACTCCCACAAATTCTAAAACTTATGATGCAAATTTAAAAGAAGATTTTGATATTAAAAAGTGACTTAAGTGAATGAATTGTTTGTTTCCTCTTTTATGTTGCATTCATTTTGCCTCTCTCAATATGTAACGAAGGAATAATGGAATTAAAATCTTAATTTTCTTATTTTGCTTGATTTAATCCACCATTAATAT
>SEYY01000830.1:87738-90238 GCA_009176605.1 Armadillidium nasatum
ATATATATATATATATATATATATATATATATATATATATATATATATATATATATATATATATATATATATATATATAGAGAGAAAGAGAAATGAAAATGTTGGAACTATACATTGAATGAGATAAAAATTGCAAAAAAGTGAAAAATGTGATATTTGTACTTATTAAATTGCTTATATTTTCTAAACCAAGCCAAAACCAAAAATAATTCATTAAAAAAATTAAAATATACATATATAACAATAATTCAGCAAAGTTTGAAAAAAATCGAAGATTAGGTTTTTTTTCAAGGTCAAGGTCAAGGTCACCAATAGGTCAAATTTTTTATTTGACCTCCGAGGTCAAAATCATCTAAATAAATGTTGTACCGCTATTCAAGATCTTTTAAATGGTCTTTACACGATGCTTCTAAGTGCCATAGAAGCCGAGATATTGTATTTTGACCTCGACTACTCTCTGAAAATTGACATTTTTGACCAAAGTTTCAAAGGTCATATCTTCTGAACCGTATGAGCTAAGACCTGCAATAAACGCCATTCATATTTTCTCAACAAGATCTGTTAGTGTGCCATTTTTCATAAAAATCGAAAGGGGTCACGGAAAAAATTGCCAAATTTCGGTTGAAGTGACGTGGAATGACCCATATATATAATATATATATATATATATATATATATATATATATATATATATATATATATATATATATATATATATATATATATATATATAATATATATATATATATATATAAAAAAAGTAAATGAATAAATACCTAAATATATGATAAATAATTAAATGATCAAATAAATTATTCCCCTACGCCACTTCATTCACCTTTTACCCACACGTAATTTAACAACAATAATAATAATTTAAAAGTATATCTTCATGTCTAAAAAAAATAAAAAAAAAACCTTTGATCTTCCGTATTTCTGTTAAACTTTTATTTATTTAAGTGAAGCATTTGTTTATTTATTATTTTTGAAAAAGCAATTTAAAAAAAATAAATACATAATAAAAAATAAATAAAAGTAAATTACCAAAAAAAATTTTAGTGATAGAATTTATCGTTTCGTTTTCTCTTTTTTTCCTCCACATTTTTTTCTCTTCTTTCATTTTGCGATATCTAAGTGAAACTTAACAGGACTATCCTCTACAGTACTCCTTTAATCCATAAAGGTAAAAAAGTTCGCGACTCCCTTTTTCAAAACCTAAACTACACTAACTTCCCTATAGAAAAATTCTTTTAATTCTGTATTTCTCTTTAATGGCAAAACTTTTGAACATTTGGTTCATTCAATTATTTATGAATTAGACTCTTATTATGTATATAATAATATAGTACTTTATGCATTATTATTATACGTATTAGTATCAGGACGTTTTATTTATTTATTTTTCTTTTTGAAAAAAATGAACCTTTATAAGACAGCGTTATTCATTTTATTGAAGAGATACGCAATTTGTGAAGCAGTGAATGTAGTAATAGTGAATAGTATTGTAATAGTCAATGTACGTTTGATTTCCTCCAAGCTTTGATTTCTCAAATAACTAGATCCTGTAAGTAAACCATGAAATTCTTAAGTGACTCAGAGTATTTCGTCGATTTCAGCTCATTGTGGTTAAACCCATCCTAGAAGCACTTTTTCCAATTAATGTAAAAATGATTTTTGAAATCGTTTTCGCTCCACAAAAGATATGTAGACGAATTATTTTAATTTTCGTGTCAACATATGCACCCTCAAGTTTAAAGTAATCATAGAATTTGAAAATAGTTATATATGTATAAAACCTTATGGATTGCCTGAATGTAAACGATATATATATATATATATATATATATATATATATATATATATATATATATATATATATATATATATATATATATATATATATATATATATATATATATATATATATATATATATATATATATATATATATATATATAAGTGCAAAGAAAAAGGGAATGAAATTTTTTTTTAAATGTGAGAATATTGTAGTGAAAAATTGATATAAAATTTTGTAAGCGGAAGAGAAAAAGAATAGCCTAATTTCCTCCCAAATTCCTTCAGGAGAAAAGAATTCTTCCTCACGTGTGTTAAACATGTAAATTATTATGCTCCTCTGCCCTTCCTCTGAGGTCTCTTTCTCCTTCAGGCGGGTTCTCTAATTAATAAAGTTGGGAATAAAAATAAGAGTTGGGCTTTTTAAAAGGTTTTATTTTTATTTCGTCCGGTTTATTTATTTATTTGTTGTTTATTTATTGGCTTCACTTTCCATCCTGAAACTACCAAATGTATTATTATTATTAGTAGTAGTAATAGAAGTAAAAATATATTTTATTATTATCATTTGCTTTTTATTAAATTTTATTATTATTAGTATTGGTATTGATATTATTAATAGTAGTAATATTAAAATTTTACTTATTACTTGTGATTATTATTATTAAATATAATTAAATATTATTTATTATTATTATTATCACAG
>SEYY01000830.1:95238-105238 GCA_009176605.1 Armadillidium nasatum
TGAACCTGGTCGTTAAACGCCAACATATTCCAATGCGCAGCGCTTGAAATTGTGCTAGTTAAATTAAGTTGGGAAAACAGATAAAGGGAGTGTGTTCCATACTTTACGAGTAGAGTACATGTAAGATTGATCATAGCGGTTAAGTCTGGGGTCAGAAAGTTGGACAGAGAAAGAATGAGACTGTGGAGAAAAGGTTGTAACTCGGGTCCTTCTCTATGGAGAAGGTATGCGACGAGAGAGTTCAGAAGAGCAGTGTCCGTTGTAATAAAGATAGTTTAGAGAGAGAAAGATGCAAATATTCGACAGCCAGAAAAGAGACTGGAGAGAATTAGTGAGAGCGGAAGCGTTGATAAGACGAAAAGCCTTAGACTCCACCTTTTCAATTAAAGCAGTATAAGGGAATCATCCCAGATGTGTGAGTCATACTCCAAACAGGGACGAACAATACTCTTATAAAGAGAAAGCAATGATGTTGGTGTAAAACAATGACAAAGGCGCCTCAGAACACTCAACTTCTTATAAGCTTGTTTAGAAAGAGAAATAATGTGTTCCTTATTAGAAAAATCACAAGAAAAAGAAACACCACTGAGATTATTAAGGACGTACGAAGGTTTGAGTTCTGTTTCCGAAGATTTCATAGTTGTGTGGATTGTTGTGTCGAGAAGGAGATGGAGAATATGAGTTTTTTAGGCATTGAAAACAACCTTGTTTTCTCTGCTTCAATTAGAAATACTAGAAAGGTGAGCTTAATTGGTCCAAAGCCACCATTCCAGCCTTAACTGTCGTCTTTAAAATTTTCAGGGTATTATGCATTTTTCTCCCGAAGTTCTAAGTTGATTCCGAGAGTTTTTCTGAGTCTATAACGGTTTGAAAGTTATTTGGACCCAAATTTGAAAAAAAAGAAAAATGAATAGTGGGTTCAAACCACTGGTCCACATGAGCTGAAAATTTAACTGAATAATAATCTTAGCCTCAATATCTTGCATTAGTGTTAACAGACATTTGATATCACGTTTAGAAAAAAAAGTTATAAGCACTTGAAATTTTTTTTTGCAAAAATCTTACCCTTCTAGAGGAAAAAATTATTTAAAAAATACTCTACCTATTAATTTTTTTATATTTGGATATTGTTTAGTGCACTATTAAATGCCATTTGTTTGAAGCAAGATATAGCCTCTCAAACTGGGAATTTTTGAAATTTGGTCAAAAATGGACCTTTTTTTGAGAGGCTATATCTCGAAACCAACGAATCGCCTTCGAATAAGTATAGAGAGGAATTTGTAGCCCCATTCCTTCTTTATACACCACCAGAAATAAGAAATGTTATAGTTAGTTTTTTTAATAAATTTTTTTTGTCTGAAAAGGCGGATTTTATTTTGTTTTTTTAAAAAATATTTTTCGATAGTTGGTTAGTTTTGGGCTTATAACATTTTTTTCTATAACTCTGAGAACAAAAGTCTGTTAGAAGCTTTTGTAGCCCTTAGAATTTTGAATATAAAGTCCAAATTTCCAGAATATTCAGAAAAGTGGTTTGGCCCCACCATTCATTTGAAAAAGGGTAAAGTTTCCACAAACACACAAAAAAAAAAAAAAAAAAAAAATTTTTAATAGACTCAGAAAAACGCTAAAAATGGACTTTTTTTTTTTTTTACAGGGGAAAAAGCTATATACACTGAAAATTTCAGGAGAATCGGCTGAAAATTTTTAAAAATTTTGAAAATGAAAATGTCCTTTTAATAGTATAATTTTCCTTTTTAACCCCGGTTTTCCCTGATTTTTAGCCGGAGCTTCGGTCGGCTCATATATATATATATATATATATATATATATATATATATATATATATATATATATTATATATATATATATATATATATATATATATATATATATATATATTATATATATATATATATATATATATATATCGTTTTTTATGTTGTTTTTTGTGAAAAACTATTTTGTGAGTATTTTACCTGTATAAATGTAAAATACGGTAATTAATGAACAATAACTGAAAATCATCCTTTGTATGATAGAATTTCATATCAAAATTTAAACTTTAACACGAGGACACTTGTTTCTCATTTTTTTCAGTTTAAGACGGCAAATAATATCAATAAAGCCCTTCCTGGAATTTGTACTTGCTTTTCTTGGAATATATATATATATATATATATATATATATATATATATATATATATATATATATATATATATATATATATATATATATATATATATATATATATATATATATATATATATATATATATATCCTCTGGTGGGCAAAGGCCAGAGGCCTACCAATATTCCACCAGAGTTGGGGGAAAGTCGGGAACATGGTCAAATTAAAGGCCGACATGACCTGATACATGGCGTTTGAAGGTGCATAAGTCATAGGAAGTTGGAAAAATAGATGAAGGAAGTGTGTTCCAGACTTTACCAGTAGAGTACATGTAAGATTGAGCATAGCGGTTAAGTCTGGGGTCAGAGAGTTGGACAGAGAAAGGATGAGACTGTGTAGAAAGACGAGTCGCACGAAGCCCTTCTCAATGGAGGAGGTATGCGACGAGAGAGTTCAGAAGAGCAGTGTCCATTGTAATAGCGATAGTATAAGAGAGAGTGACGCAACATTTCGACGGGCAGAAAGAGATTGGAGAGAATTTGTGAGAGCTGGAGAGTTGATAAGGCTAAAAGCTCTAGACTCCACCTTTTCCAGGAGAGCTGTATGAGTGGAACCACCCCAGATGTGTGACGCATACTCCATACAGGGCGAACAACACCCCTATACAGAGCAAGCAACTGGGGTGGTGTGAAGAAATACTGAAGGCGCCTCAGAACACCCAACCTCTTAGAAGCTTGTTTAGAAGAGAGGAAATGTGATCTTTCCAAGAAAGATCACGAGAAAAAGAAACACCGAGAATATTAAGGAGAGATGAAGGTTTGAGTTGCGTGTTTTCGAAGAAGATATCGTAGTTGTGTGGAAGATTGTGTCGAGTAGAGAGATGGAGGAATTGAGTTTTTGAGGCATTGAAAACGACCATGTTTTCTCTGCCCCAATTTGAAATGAGAGATAGATCAGAGGTTAGTTGCTCCAAGGCCACCCTCCTTGCCTCTATTAACTGTTGCTGGGAGGGACGCCTTTCAAAATGAAAAGAGTAATGAAGGGTGGAGTCATCAGCATAGGAGTGGATAGGAGATGATGAAGTAATAGAGAGAAGGTCATTAATGAAAAGCAGAAAAAGTGTTGGGGATAGGACAGATCCTTGAGGAACACCACTATTAATAGATTTATAGGATGAACGGTGGCCGTCTACAACAGCTGCTATAGAACGACCAGAAAGGAAATCAGAGAGAAGGTCACAGAGAGAAGGATAGATTCCGAAAGAGGGAAGTTTGGAAATCAAAGCTTTGTGCCAGACTCTATCGAAAGCCTTTCGATATGTCCAGCGCCACAGCAAAAGATTCACCGAAATGCCGAAGAGCGGAGGACCAAGAGTCAGAGAGAAGGGAAAGAAGATCACCAGTAGAGCGTTTCTTACGAAAGCCATACTGGCGATCAGAGATAAGATTAGAAGAATTGAGATGTTTCCAAATCTTCCTGTTAAGGATAGATTCGAAAACTTTAGAAAGAACGGAAGGTTAAAGAAATTGGACGATAGTTAGAGGGTTGAGAGGGGTCCCCCTTCTTCGGCACAGGCTGAATGAGCGCACGTTTCCAGCAAGAAGGGAAGGTTGAAGTAGAAAGACATAGACGAAATAGTTTACCAAGGCAGGGTGCAAGCTCGGAAGCACAAGTTTTGAGAACCACAGGAGGGATACCATCAGGACCGTACGCCTTCTTAGTGTTAAGCTCAGAGAGAGCAGAAGTAACGTCTTTAGAAGAAATTACAATTTTAGGCATAAATGAGTTAGAGGGGGTTGAAGGAGGAGGAACAGCTCCGGAATCGTCTAAGGTTGAATTTAAGGCAAAAGTTTGAGCAAAGAGTTCAGCTTTAGAGGAAGGCAAAACGGCAGTTGTAACCGTCAGAAGATACTAGAGGAGGGAAAGAGGAAGAAGCAAAGTTAGAGTTGACATTTTTTGCAAAATGCCAGAAAGGGCGAGAGGAAGAGGAGCCAGAAAGATTATTGCATTTGCGACGGAGAAAAGAGTTTTTGGATCTCACGAAGAATAGATTTTGCACGATTCCGGGATGAAATATAAGTTGCGTGAGTTTCTGGAGTTTGAAGACGACGACGGTAATCCCTGAAGGCAGCATCCCTGCGGCGGATAGCACGAGAACAAGCAGAGTTAAACCAAGGTTTATTAGGTTTAGTGGAAGGGAAAGAATATGGAATGTACGGCTCCATGCCAGAGAGAATCACCTCAGTTATGCGCTCTGCACACTCCGAGGGACCCCTACCCACGGAAACAGTAATCATTCCATGGAAAATCAGAAAAGTACGACCGCAAGTCAGACCAGTTAGTGGCACCGAAATGCCAGAAACGTCTCCTCGCCGAAGGCGGGGGCCGTTCTTGCGGAAGACTTGAAGAGACAGGACAAGATACGGAGATGAAGAAGATGATCGGATGAACCCAGAGGAGGAAAGAGTTTAACAGTATAAGGAGAAGGATTAGAAGTTAGAAAAAGGTCTAGAATGTTGGGTTCATCACCAAGACGGTCAGGGATACGGGTAGGGAGATGCACCAACTGCTCAAGGTTGTTCTGGATAGAAAATTGGAAGGCGAGTTCACCAGCTGGATCATGAGAACTAGATGAAAGCCATTGGCGGTGGTGAACATTGAAATCACCTAAAATGATGATTTCGGAGAAAGGAGAAGGAGAAGAAGAATTTTGGATAATTTGTAGAGTTAGAAGATAAGTAGACAGAATAAATGAATTTAGTTGTAGAGTTGCAAGAAAGTTTAAGCCATAAAGTAGAGAATTCAGAAGACTCCAAATTAGAGACACGAGAACAGAGAACATCATTGCGCACATATGCGCAACATCCGCCTTTGGCTGAAAATTGAGGATAGAGACAGTAGGAGGAAACAGAGTAGGGTTTGCTGTCAGAGCACTCAGACACCTGAGTTTCAGTTAAGAACAAGAGATGAGGTCTAGAAGAAGAGAGGTGGTGTTCGACAAAGTGGAGATTAGAAAAAAGACCGCGAATGTTGCAGAAATTAATGAAAAAATGAAGACCGTGCACCAGGGCAAGTCGGCATAGAGGTCTTGGTGGCGCCAACCCCATCACCGGAGGCCACCAACTCCCAAGTGGTGATGGGGGAAGGAGTGGATGAGGGGCTATATTTGGAATCCGCCCCTCTTGGATTCTCCGAGGCAGATTTATGTTTTGCCATTTTTGATTCATTTAATAGGTAATGTAAGTGTAAGCGTTTGTAAATTTGTAGGACACATGTGAAGAAGGAGGAAGGTTGGAGCATAGGCACTCCAATGTGAGTCAAGGGTACACTAGAGACCCTCTGAGAATATATATATATATATATATATATATATATATATATATATATATATATATATATATATATATATATATATATATATATATATATATATATATATATATATATATATATATATATATATATATATATATATATATATATATATATATATATATATATATATATATATATATATATATATATATATATATATATATATATATATATATATATATATATATATATATATATATATATATATATATATATATATATATATATATATATATATATATATATATATATATATATATATATATATATATATATATATATATATATATATATATATATATATATATATATATAATATATATATATATATATATATATATATATACAAGCAAGTACAAATTTGTGGGAGAGTTTATATTAAGGTTTTATTCAAAATGGTCATATTTTAACGAAATTTTTACACTACTTTCATAAATTATTTATCGATATAAAAATATTTTCTTTTAAAGAGGACCAGAAAGAAGTGTTATCAATGGTGAAATCGATATATCGGAAATATATATATATATATATATATATATATATATATATATATATATATATATATATATATATATATATATATATATATATATATATTATATATATATATATATATATATATATATATATATATATATATATATATATATATATATGTTATTTGAGTAATACAAAGAATATTATCCTCCCTAACGAAGCAGAATATGCACAAAAGTTAAATATTAAAGATATTTGAAACGTAAAAATCAGAAAAAGACTAAATATTCAAATTACTGATTGAAGATAGCGAGTACAGTTATATATTAGACAGATATATTGATAAACTGGAAACATACATGTTGACAAAGTGTAAATTCGCGTGCAGACAGAAGGAAGGTGAACGACGATGTATATTTCAAAATCCATATATAAAGACATTGGGGTTACGTAGAAAGTTAATTTATTATTATTATTATATTAATATCTACTACATCTACATCTTCTCCTTGGAAGGGTTTTCACCCTGTCATTGGGACCAGCATATTTCGCCATCTGCTCTTAAAAGTCCTTCTTCTAGAGTGTTCTCGGAAGATCATGTTTTTCGGTTCGTTGGTTTCAGTGGCAGTCCTTGAATTTTATTTAAATTCCCAGGGAGGGTTTTCACCGTTTCAGTGGGACTAGTACCTTCATCTAACCTCTAAGCACTTTATCAAAGATCTTTCCAAAGGAATCATGCTTCTCAGAGCTGTGGTTTCCCATGCTGGTCTTGAAGTTGTTACAAACAGTAAGCAAGTATTACAGGGCCGAGTTTCTAGTTCTAATGCCCTTGCTTTTGACTTTCATCGCATGTTCCAACCCTGTCGCCTAATCCAAACTTCTCTTCTCTTCTCAATGTTCCATCTGATGTTTCTTTCTTTTTTTCCCGCTAATCTATTTTTAAGTACTTCCACTCCCGACGACAGCCGAATTATTTTGCAATTTATTATTATTATTATTATTATTATTATTATTATTATTATTATTATTATTTTATTATTTTAGTTCATATTTTCATCTATTATTTTAATTATTTTTATCATTACTAATTAGAAAGTAATTAATAATTAAGGTAGACATTATTGTTAGTGAAACTACTAATATTAGAACATTTCTATCATTATCAATAGTAGATTTTAATTAATACAGATATTTTATGCCGAGAGAACAAAGGACGCAACACAGTGTTGCAATTTGTAAATGCATTTTAGGTATTAGGAATTTTTTTTAATTAATTAATACTTCATTTTACCTGTCTTTGATGCGAATATATATATATATATATATATATATATATATATATATATATATATATATATATATATATATATATATATATATATATATATATATATATATATATATATATATATATATATATATATATATATATATATATATATATATATATATATATATATATATATATATATATATTCTTTTTCCTCTTTTTCTACTTCTGGTCCCAGTCTACTCATACTATTCTTTGAAAATGAGGCTTATTACCTTCCTCCAAATTGCTGTCGCGAACCACAAGAAAAGGCTTTAAAAGAGGTGGATTTAAGTAATCATTTTGTTTCTTACTTTGGGTTTATTATACTTGAAATAAAAAAGCAATGTGTTTTATAGTTAATACTGGAAGTAAGGAATTGTCGTTTTCTACCGTTATTATTATTATTATTATTATTATTATTATTATTATTATTATTATTATTATTATTATTATTATTATTATTATTATTATATTATTTAATAACCGTGGCTTTAATAAGTGAATTACACACACACACAAACGATTCTGAAGACTGCCATGACTCGACTGGGCATGTCAGGTGTAACAGCGGCTCTCTCTCTCTCTCTCTCTCTCTCTCTCTCTCTCTCTCTCTCTCTCTCTCTCTCTCTCTCTCTCTCTCTCTCTCTCTCTCTCTCTCTCTCTCTCTCTCTCTCTCTCTCTCTCTCTCTCTCTCTCTCTCTCTCTCTCTCTCTCTCTCTCTCTCTCTCTCTCTCTCTCTCTCTCTCTCTCTCTCTCTCTCTCTCTCTCTCTCTCTCTCTCTCTCTCTCTCTCTCTCTCTCTCTCTCTCTCTCTCTCTCTCTCTCTCTCTCTCTCTCTCTCTCTCTCTCTCTCTCTCTCTCTCTCTCTCTCTCTCTCTCTCTCTCTCTAAATAAAAACCTTTTAGGCGTCAAGTCAACGGTTTGTGGTCGATAAGTATACATTCGTGATTTAAGTAGCCCCACAGAAAACAATCACAAGTATAGTGAGGCCAGAGGATCTCAACATCGTCATACGACGCAATCAACCGATCTGGAAACTTAAAACTTGCATTGATCTTTGTGCTGTATGTACTGTAGCTCCATCTTGCTGAAACAACACACTGCATTCCTCAAGATCAGGATGTTCGAGTTGGTGGCCTGAAACGGTTTTCGACATATGGATGTAGTGATGTAATGGAGAGATGTTACGATAAGAGAAACACTGCCCATACAGGAAATAATGAGGCCATGATGCCAACGCTCTACACAATCACTCGCTCAAAGTGCAACAGTCTTTCGCATAGCATGCGAGGATTGTCTTCAGAATAATAGCGAAACTTTTGTTTGCATATTTACACAACCACTCGAGTGAAAATGACCTTCGTCATCGCACCAGAGAGTAATAGTGCTTCTTTCTGAACATGTTGCAGAATATTCTCTCATAACTCCTGCAGCTTAACCAGTTTGTCGCATTGCGTTTTTACACAACAATCATTTTAAATGGATGGAAGCGGGGGGGGGGGCTTTGGCTAAAACTTTCCTTTTTTTTCTTGATTATCCTTGGAAGAGCACATTACTTCTCTCTCAAAACAGACTTTTAAGAGGTTTAACGATCTGAGGCGACTTCGGAATTTTTTTACTTCTCCTCAGTTGCTTGCTCTTTATATAGGTGTTGTTTGCTTCTGCATGTAGTTCAACTCACACATCTATGGTAGTTCCACTCAAACAATTCTCCTCGAAAAGGTGGAGTCTAAAGCTTTCCATCTTATAAACTCTTTCACTTTTAATACCTATCTGCAATCTCTTTCGGCCCATAAAACGGTTGTCACTTTCTCTATACTATCGCTATTACAACGGACACTGCTCTTATGAACTCACCCATCGTAGACCTCCCAAACTGAGAAAGGCTCGAGCGACACGCTTTTGTACACAGTCTCATTTATTCTATGTCCAACTCTCTGACGGCCAAGACTCATCCGCTATGCTCAACTTACATATACTCTACCGGTAAAATCCTGGAGCACACTCCCTTTATATTCTCCATACTTCCTGTTGACTTGCACACTTTCAAAAGCAGTTTATCGGGGCATGTCTTCCATTAACGACAAAATTTATGGCATTTTCCCAACTCTAGTGGAAAATGGTATGACCTCTACAAAACTAGATATAGCTGGCCTTTGCCTACCAGTGGATATATATATATATATATATATATATATATATATATATATATATATATATATATATATATATATATATATATATATATATATATATATATATATATATATATAGTATATATATGTGTGTGTGTGATTTTCATTTGTTTTGAGCAGTTATATCTGCTTATCCTACTCATATATGGTCCAGAATTTCTCACTCTTTTCATCGTGACCCTTCTAATCAGTCAAATTTTACACCACCCACTTTTTTTCCAATTTCTATAAATAAAAAAAAAACAAGTGAATACAAATGAAAATTTCAAATCTTTTCTTAATTTCCCTGAAACTATCTCGTGTTCCCCACTTTGGGAAGCCCTGCTTTAGTCAGTATTTCCAATAAAGAGACTAGTAGTGATTCACTGATTGACTTAAGAATAATGAATGATATTAGTATTCATATAAATATTATTATTAGAATTAGTTGTAGTTTTAGGACTATTATTTTTATAATTGTTTTTGATATTATTATTATTATTATTATTATTATTATTTATTATTATTAGTA
>SEYY01000830.1:107738-112738 GCA_009176605.1 Armadillidium nasatum
TTAAGAAAATTTGATATAAATTTAATTGAGGTTTATTTAGTTATGAGGAAGGAGTAGAACAGTGAACTTTCATTTAGATTAATGATTATATGCGTTTTCTCCGAAAAAAATTAAGAAAATTACAGATTCAGTATAATAAAAATTTTTAAAAAAAGTACAAAAAAATCTTTGAAATTTTTTTTTTCTGATTTACAAGTGATTCAATAGGTTTTCGTAGGTAAGACCCTAAGGGAAAGTTTGAAAAATATGTAAGATATAAAATTTTCATTATAACCTGTATTTATACATATCATTGTTATTTTATTGCTGTGAATTAAAATTGTATCATTAAGCTACATTATTTCAAAATTATTATTTTGTTTATACTATCAGTCTCTATGACTAAAAGATCTGTTTCCGCCGTATAGGAGTACTTTACAATGTTTCAGGATAAACTCGAAATAGCTAAATGTAACATCTGCAGTCTGGAAATTAGAAGAGAACCTCCGGGTGCTACACGTAAAAAAATTTCAATCAAATCTTTATGGGGGCATCTAAAATCAAAACACAAAGATGAACATTCACTAGCAAAAAAGGAGCGGTCAAAAGAAACAGAAAAGGGAAAAAATATTGATAAAACAAGAAAAAATCTTAATTTTCTTATATTTTGTTCGATTTAATCCACCATTAAAAAGTATAATTTGCCATTTTAACCTCAGTTTTCTCTGATTTTTAGCCGGGGCAGGGGCCCCGGTCGGTCATATATATATATATATATATATATATATATATATATATATATATATATATATATATATATATATATATATATATATATATATATATATATATATATATATATATATATATATATATATATATATATTTTTTTCAAACATTTTCATATAGAAGTGGGAAATTAAGTAAGGATATATTTGGAATTATCAATTCAAGAGGGTCCTTATGGAGGACTCTTTATGGCTTAAATAGTAGGATACTTAACTAGAATTATCAGTTTAAACTATTTTTGTTGCTTTTAATAGTTGCATATTAAAATTTTAATTGCAACTGTATCAATATCTAGTAAACTCGATTCTTTTGATAATTTGTTTGCTCTTCTTTGATGTATAAATGTATACAAAATGAATTATAAATTATTTGCTGTCCTCATACATGAAGTCATAAATAATTTAAAAAATTTTATTTATTTATTATTATTATACATAGGAATCACGTATTTTTAAACTAGACTCTTGAACCTTTTAATAGGAAATGTTTTTTTATGGATCTGTAATTTTTATTTTCAATCAAATTTTCTTACTGGTTACGGTTCCCATATGTTTATCTAATCATTATTTGTGCCATTGTTAAATAGTTTATCTGAACAACAACAATTCCAAATTTTGAAGCAATTAATTTTTACGTAGATACTATACTTGCTTAACAGGAAGATTAGGAAACGTGTAAATTCTTCTAATTTTCTCTGAACTTTAGTGTGTCCTTCGTAAGGAACGTTTTCCTGGTAATCAACTATCTCTTCTCTCTGACTATTGGTCCTCTGTTCTTTGGCATTCGTTGAATCTTTTCATGTGTCGTTAGACATATCGAAATCCTTCGAAAGAATTTAATGCAAAGTTTGAATTTCTAAACTTCTTTCTTTCGATTTCTATACTTCTCTCTGATTTCTTTTTCAATCATTCTATACAGTTTTTGTAGACGGCCACCATTCATCCTTTAAATCTAAAAACAGTAGTGTTCCTTACGGTTGTGTCCTATCACTAACTCTCTTTCTGCGTTTCATTTATGACCTCTACATTGCTTCATCATCTTTCCACTAATATGTTGGCAACTTAGCTCAGTTTGACTTTAAATTAATTTCTTTCGGCCATACCATTTTTCTTGTTTTTAATATATTTCGGGTATTGATAATCGTATATATATATATATATATATATATATATATATATATATATATATATATATATATATATATATATATATATATATATATATATATATATATATATATATATATGTAAATATATTTGTGGCTAATTTTAATGCAATTGGGCCTGTGTTGGCCTAACGCGAATTGGTGAGCACTTAGGCATCTCTACCCATACTAGTAACTCTTTTAAGTCTCCCAGCATTTTTCTTAGTCCTTGTAACAACTGCAGGACCAGCATGGGAAACCACAGCTCCGAGAAGCATGATCTTCTGGAGAGCTCTCTGAGAAAGTGTTTAGAGGTTAGATGGAAGACATTTCTAGTCCCACTTAAAGGGTGAAAATCCTACTCGAGAGTTTAAATAACACTCATGAACTGCCACTGAAACCAACGAACTGAAAAACAATCTTTTAAATATGTTCTCCCACTGACAGTGATAACCCTTCCAGGGATATATATATATATATATATATATATATATATATATATATATATATATATATATATATATATATATATATATATATATATATATATATATATATATATATATATATATATATGTAAACAAGCTTTTTATTACCTTATACCCTGGCATAGCGATACAGGAATTAACATAAGTGTTTCAAGTGTTTGAGGGCGCCTGTTCGATACCACATGGGGATCCTAGGTAGAAAGTACCTAGAAAGTTTTCTCTTTCGAATAGGGCAATGCCCGTAAGACTAAGATATAATATATATATATATATATATATATATATATATATATATATATATATATATATATATATATATATATATATATATATATATATATATATATATATATATATATATATATATATATATATATATATATATATATATATATATATATATAATTACGGTCACAGAAGTAATTCATCTTTAAGTGAAATTTTCGTATGTCTCATCAACATTCTCTTTTTGCAATTTGTTCGTCTTTCAACAAGTATTGTCCATTCATCTTTGTTTCTTTTTATAGCTTTTCTAATGTCTTTTTCATTCTCGTAAAGATCATTTAATATGATTGTGTTTGTTAGTGGAATATTTGCATATTTTTCGTTAACTAAAATAATGCTTAATTGAAATAACTTGGAAGAATATTTTATAAATTTTGTTTAAAAAAAAACTCCGGAGCTTTTTTTATTCTAGTTGGAGGATTATGTAATATTCCCAAGGGTTGATTATCTTTCCCTATCTTCTTATGCTCTCCCATAGGGTTTTGTGGGATTTTCAGTATAGGGACGAGCGATATTCACGAATAATTTGAAAATGTTATGAATAATAATCAAATTTGAAACTTTTCTTTATCGTTAAAAAGATTTGTTTTGATTTTTTTTTTTTTTAATATTAACTATTTCTCATGTTATTATTTTATACATTAAAGGAGTTATAAAAATAGAAAAAGTCGTTATTTTAATTTTTAAAAATAAAATATGGTTAAACTTTGTTTAAAACTTGGAATCTTTGTGACCTACTTTATTGCCCGTAACCATTAATTTTTAATTTGGTTGAATAAGTTTAATGATTTTTTTTTTTTTTTTTTGCAAAATATTTTAACTGAAATTTTATCGTACTTACATAATTAATTGATAAAAATGTCTTATTAATCCGCAAACCATATATATATATATATATATATATATATATATATATATATATATATATATATATATATATATATATATATATATATATATATATATATATATATATATATATATATATATATCAAAAAATGTTATTTATATATTGGCTTATATAAATTTAAATTTCATACCAAATGATTATGTGCGTTATATGGCAATTTTTAGTTTTTTTCTTTTTAATAAATTTCATTTTAATGGCGTACAAGCAGCTTAAGACAATTTTACCTCCTGTTTTAAGGAAGTTTAAAAAAAAAAACTTTATAATGCATTAAACTTTCATTTTATTATCGTATTTACTTAAATAAGATTTATATATATTTTATCACTTTGTCTTCCACAAGGTAGGATTGATAAGTTGATCCTTGCTTTTGATTTTTGAATAGGCTGTCGTTATTATAGAGAACACACTCGTTTGTAAATATGTGTGTGACAAACTGCAATTGGGTCTGTGTTTTCTAACGCGAATTGGTGAGCCCATGGGCGTCTTTATCCATACCGGCAACTTCTTTTAAGTCTTCTAGCATTTTTGAGCAACAGAGACACTTCATAAAAATTAATTTAGTGCTTCTCATTCTGAAGTAATAACTCAAATGGTTACTATTGGATTTGAGTGTACGTATTATCACTAATGGTAGTTGATCATTTAAGTTACAACTACCGTGACTCAATTGGTAGAGTGATTAACTCACGTGCTTGAGGGCGCTGGTTCAATCCCACTTGGGGATCCTAGGTATATACTACCAAGAAAAGTTCCTCTCCTCGAATAGGGCAATTCCCGTGAGATGTGAACTTTTGATTTAAAAAAAAAAAATATTTTAAATTTATTATTATTATTATTATTATTATTATTATTAATTATTACACCTTTTCTGTACTCAATGCCCGTGAGATATGAACATTTGATTTAAAAAAAAAAAAAAGATTTAAATTTATTTTATATTTTTATTGTTAGTTTAAAAATTCCATTATTATTATTATTATTATTATTATTATTATTATTATTATTATTATTACACCTTTTATGTATGGTTTCAAATTCGGAAATTCCCTTCAAATATCGTGAAAGAGAAAGCGATGGAACTAAGCAATCAAGTGAAAGAAATTTTGAGCCAGATTATCTTTCACTTTAATTTCATTTAAATTTTTGTTTCAACTTTAAAATAAAAATTAAGTTATTTTTATTTTTTATTAATTTAACTTTCAATATTACATTCCTGAATATTCGAAATCATTTTCCCGAAACGTCAAAATTAATAATGCATACACACACACGCACAAAAAAAAGGGTAAAGCCTTGATACTCCTATTTTTAATTATAATTCATATATATATATATATATATATATATATATATATATATATATATATATATATATATATATATATATATATATATATATATATAT
>SEYY01000830.1:115238-117738 GCA_009176605.1 Armadillidium nasatum
TTTTGCAACGATGCTGTTTAAATAATCCTAGTGCATTCTGCGACCTTTGTGTACAGTCGTCAACAGGAGTTCGTTCCTATTAAGCTGGAAATAAAATATTTATATAAAATGGAGATTATCTCAGGTTCAGCCAATCACAGTTCAATTAAGCCCTTCTCAATGTTTTTATTTTATTTTTATTCAAAATTGAGCTTTTATGAAATGATTTCCATTTTATATAAATATTTATTTCCAGCTTAATAGGAACGAACTCTTGTTGACGACTGTACACTATTTTTTTTCTCCTCTTTGTGGCGAAAACGTTCTGCGATAACAAAGGAAAAATAATATTGACGGTAAACCCTACTCTTCCTTCTCTAAACTTTCTCCACATTCATTTTCAGCCGAAGGTGATTGTTGTGCGTATGTGTGCAACGGCGTTGTCTGTCCTCATGTTTATAATTTGAAGTCCTAAATTTTCTACACTAAGCCTTCGTCTGTGTGGCCAGTTTCGATTGAATTAATGTGTTTGCTAAGTTATCTTATAGGAGAACTTATCTAGTAAAGTATTGACTATCCAAAATTACTTGACTAATTAAACTTCTAAAATAAGAACAATTTCTCTTCTTTATCATAATCATTTTCCATTATTTCCATGTTCTTTCTTGTAGTTTTAATTATGCAGGTGGTAATATACTAGCAGATCTTGCAGTTCCCTACGCGTATCTCTAGTCCCCTAGGTGAACCCAACATCCTATACATTTAAGTATCTTTCAATCTATCTCTTTATATTTTTAAAGTTTTTTACTTCACTATGTTCCTTTGATCATCTTATTTCTATATACCGTTCTAACTCTATAAATCTTTCGTATGACCTGCATCCCCCATGGAGAGGAGACGCGTATTTGGTACTTCGTTATACTTAACTGGTTAGACTTACTGTCGAACACCTTTGATTTCCCTTAGAATTATTAATTTTTCGACGAGATCGACTGCTCGGAGGTAGAGCACATAACCGAGGAGATTATCTCTATAATTCTCTTTCCCGTCATCCAATACTTCTAAATTAAAATTGATTTAACTCTGCTTGTTGTTCCGGAATTATATTTTTTTCATTTCTTAATTTTCCTCTTACTGTGACCATCTTTCTTTCTTTAACTTTCATTTTGATTTCCTGTCCGGTTTTTCTGTAGCTACTTACTGTAGACAGTCATCATTCATCCTTTAAATTTATCAATTGTGATGTTCTATAGTGTTCTGTTTTATCCCAAACTCTCTTCATATTTTTCATTAATGATCTCTTTCTGTCATTTCTTCATCTATTCGCTTCTTTTCCGACAATTCCACTCGTTCAAAACTCGTTTCATTTTGATAGGCCTCCCACCTAACAAAAAAATATCTAACCAGAAGAGTGGCCTTGGAGCAACTGAATTTTAATCTTTCTTACAATTCTAATTGGTCCGGAGAGAAATAATAGTGGTTTTCAACACCTCATAAACATAGTTCCTCTATCTCTCTACTCTGCATAATTTTTAAAATAAGCATATCTTTGAAACCACATAACCCAATTCCCTCGTCTGTTTTTAATATTCTTTGTGTTTCTATTTCTCGTGATCTTTACTGAAATGAAAACATTATTACTCTCACTAAACAATAAGTAAATATTCTCATATATTTGTCTCAAGTTCACTATATATATATATATATATATATATATATATATATATATATATATATATATATATATATATATATATATATATATATATATCATATACACCTTCAAACGTCGTGTATCAGGTCACGTCGGCCTTTAATTTTGACCAGGATCCCGTCTTTTCCACTAACTATGGTGGAATTTTAGTAGGCCTCTGGCCTTTGCCCACCAGAGGCGAAATAAATATATATATATATATATATATATATATATATATATATATATATATATATATATATATATATATATATATATATATATATATATATATATATATATATAAACTAATACAGTGTGCATATATTATTGCCTGTATTTATAAATGCAATAAATCGGATCTGTATTAGGGGAAAAAAAAAAAAAAAAAAAAGTAAAATGTAGGTTATTGATTATTGGCCCTGCTGCGATCACGGTCTTCACATTTACATTGAAAGGTCTTTGCTATTTTTAATTCTTAAAGAGAAGAATATGAAGTAGTTCATTCTTCTTTAGAAACACGCATTTAGTCTGTACGTCTTATATATATATATATATATATATATATATATATATATATATATATATATATATATATATATATATATATATATATATATATATATATATATATATATATATATATATATATATATATATATATATATATATATATATATATATATATATATATATATATATATATATATATATATATATATATATATATATATATATATATATATATATATATATATATATATATATATATATATATATATATATATATATATATATATATATATATATATATATATATATATATAT
>SEYY01000830.1:122738-140832 GCA_009176605.1 Armadillidium nasatum
AAAAGTGTAAATTTTTCGTCACACATTTCGAGAGTTATCCATCATGGAATGCAATTTAGTTATAGGTTATATAGGCTGAAAACAATGAGGGAAATCGTAATTACAGAGTTACTTTTATTTGATGCGGTTCAATGAAGATCTTTGCTTAATATTGTGGTAAAGAAATTGCTGCTGGGTTTTAATATCGCGTTTAAAATTCATGTAATTTTATATCTTGATATCGAGAAAAGACATTTAACTAATTAAAGTTTATGGTATCAAGGCTGTGGTCTAAGACTATGAATTTAAAAGGATAAAATACGTACATATGACTAAAAATTAGTTTTTTTTTCTTTTCTTCCTTTAATGTTTTACATATTTTCAAATTTAAAAATATAATAATATATATATATATATATATATATATATATATATATATATATATATATATATATATATATATATATATATATATATATATATATATATATATATATATATATATTATTTTATTTTTTTTTCATTTTTAAAAATTTTATTATTTGATAATTATTTTTATCAATATAATATATCAACAAAACAGCAATAAAAATATTTATATTAATATTATACATTATATTCATTCTATAAAATTTTGACTTTCTTGAAAATCAATTGTTTTCTTAATTAAACTCATTCATTTTTAAAATAATCGTCCCCAAATCTTCTGAGCTTCTGATAATGAAGAGTACATTCCTCTTCTTTTTTTTTCTCACTGTCACAGGTCTTCTCTGCTCTTCTGTTTTAAAGCATGCATCAACTTCTACCTCATATTATTAATATTTTTAAGATTTTTTTTTTTTTGTTGTAAATAATATTTAATTATTATTTTATATATATATATATATATATATATATATATATATATATATATATATATATATATATATATATATATATATATATATATATATATATATATATATATATAAAGAAACAAAATAACAAATAATGAATGTAGCATTAAGGTTTAATAATTTTAATCATAGTGACAAATCATTTACGTTTCGGTTTATTAGTATAAGCTTAAACCATTATCAAGAGTCACTATGCATGTATATATGTTTGCATGTGTGTACGTATATATGTTCATGTGCTGATTTCTTTTCTGTTACTTATCTGTAAAGTTCTATTAAAATGTGCTTCACAATAAACCAACTAATTTTCATTTTGTCTACATTATTTTATTAATTATTTTTCATTTTCATTTACATTTTTTCCCCTGTCATTGTCATATCTAGTCCCTTTTGTATATTGTATACTTATCATTTTTGTGCTTTTTATATTTTTTATATTTAGTGTTTTTCATTTATTATACTGATTTACTAATTGCATTTTGTTTTTTTCAGTGACTCTTGATAATGGTTTAAGCTTATATATTAATGAACCGAAACGTAAATGTTTTGCCACTTTGATTAAAATTATTAAAGTTTAATGCTACATTCATTATTTATTATTTTTTTTGTTCCTGTTTAAATTATCGCTCAAAAGAAGCACACGAATTTTTCTATATATATATATATATATATATATATATATATATATATATATATATATATATATATATATATATATATATATATATATATATATATATATATATATATATATATATATATATATATATATATATATATTATATATATATATATATATATATTATTATTATTGTTATTATTATTATTATTATTATCACCATCATCATCATCCAACATTTTATCTTTCACATTCATTTTAATTTCAGATTAAAATGTTTAAGAACTTTAAATTTAAAGTACTAGAATTTTGCGTGTCTGTCTATCCATGTTCTCACATATTAAAATTTTTAAATTCATTATTCTGAAGATTCTATTAAAATTATATGTATTTACACATTTCTGTAAAGAATAAAATTATTATAAATTTGTTAAATTTATTAAAATAATGGAAATTTTTAAAATATATTTTTTAAATTTCATCGTCATCGTCAAATTTACTATAATCGTCATCGACGAAAAATTATTTTTAATCGTCCATCAATAATATATATATATATATATATATATATATATATATATATATATATATATATATATATATATATATATATAATATATATATATATATATATATATATATATATATATATATATATATAAAGCAGAAAGCGAAAGGCAAACACTTTCTTACATACCTCTGTAACGTCATTGACGTCATTTCTCGAGTATCTACTCCTCTCTAGAACTTTCTGAGCAAAATTCTATCTTTTCGAGAAATGTTCCGGAAGCGCTAATTTTAAGGATAAACCAGAGAAGGCAAAAAGTTTTGGTTGGATTATTGAAGTATATAAAACTGGAAAAAACATACTATAAAAGAAAAAAAATAGTAGAAACCTAGTTACAACCCAAACAAGTCAGCCTTATTGGTTACAGCAAAACGAATTATAATTCGTCTTGGGTTTTTCTCTTCTGAATTAGAGCAATCTTACTCTTCACATTCCAACTCCGAGGAAGAGGGTGACACCGAGAGCGAAAGACGGCAGACGCTTTGCGAGAAATTAGCGCGTCAGATCAAAAAACAAACTGAATGTGTTTTTAAAGACCCTCAACATAAAACTGAAGGTCAATCACTTGCAAAGAATATATCCAAGGAGTTCGAAATCTTTGAGTCAACCGGTGAAAAAAACAATAACTGTTATAAAATTAATGAACGCTTTCGAATCCATACCACAAACAAGTGTAATAAGAATAATTAAAAATATTAATAATTATTATTATCATCATCATCAATAGTAGTAATATTATTAGTAGTTTCAGCAGCAGCAGCTTTCTAATTATTCCGACAACAAATAATATGAATATAATAAAAATTACAGCATAATAGTATAATAATATAGATGAAAGTATAATAAATTTAATTATTATAATACATGGCTGAATAATAATATTTTATTTATTATTTAATTATTATTATTATTAGGGAATCTCTTTGATGTTAAGGCGATTTATCTTAATTTCATTTAATTTTGCCTCAGATTTTTCCAAAAGGAAAAAAATGGAAAATTTTGTCTCATAAATTATTTCAACATATTAAAACTGAAAAGTATGTAACAAGATTTTCTTTTCATATATATATATATATATATATATATATATATATATATATATATATATATATATATATATATATATATATATATATATATATATATATATATATATATATATATACTCAGATTGGCAGAGGCCTACGATCTACTAAATTCCACCCGAGTTGTGGGATAAACGGTATCAAGCCGGATAAAGACTTACTTGCCTGATACTCGGCGTTTGAAGGTTTGCAAGTCAAAGTTAAATGGATAAATGAAGGGAATGTGCTCAAGACCTTATCAGTAGAGTATATGGACCGACCGGGACCCCGGCCCGGTCACCCTCTCTCATTTTTACTGATCCCGACCCTGGCCCCGGCTAATAATCAAGGAAAAACCGAAAGTTTCCCTGCCGAGGTTAATTTCAAATTATATCTTATTAATGGTGTATTAAATCAAACAAAATATAAGAAAATTAAGATTTTAATTCCATTATTCCTTCGTTACATATTGGGTGTGGTAAAATGAATGCAACATAAAGAGGAAACAAACAATTCATTCACTTAAATCACTATTCACTATCAGAATCTTCTTGAACATTTACATCATAAGTTTTAGAATTTGGGTGAGTGAAATGTTCAGGAACGGAGGGCAGTGATAATTTTATATCTTACATTTTTCCAAACTTTAACGACCTAAGTAAACCTATTGAATTACTATTATGACCAGAAAAATATTTTTTTCAAATTTTTTTTTTTTTTTTTTTTTTTTTTTTTTTTTTTTTTTTTTTTTTTTTTTTTTTTTTTTTTTTTAATTATAAATCATTAATTTAAGTGAATGTTGGCTATTATACTCCTTCCTCATAAATTAATCTCAATTAGAATTATATCTAATTTCCTTAATCTAAAATTTCAGTGCTTTTGACCTCTTTACATATTTTAGGCAACCCCATCCCTGTCCCAGTCCCCATACTCGGTCCCGGTTCCAGCCCCGGCAGAATTTCAATCCCGGTCGGTCCCTAGTAGAGTACGTGAGATTGATCTTAGTGTTAAGTCTGGGGTCAGAGAGTTGGACAGAAAAAGAATGAAACTGTGAAGAATGGCGTATAGAGCGCGTCCTTCTTAAAGGAAGAGGTATGCGACATGAGAGTTCAGAATATCAGTGTCCGATGTAAAAGCGTTTTTATAGAAAGAATGATGCAGCAATTCGAAGGGCAAATAGAGACTAGAGAGAGTTAATGAGGTTGAGAGAATTTAAAAGACGAATACATTAGACTTCACCTTTTCTAGGAAAACTATGTGAGTGAAACTACCTCAGATGTGTGAGGCATACTCTGTATAGAGGCGAACAACTTCCCTAAAAAATAACAAGTAACTGGGTGGCGTGAACATATTTTAAAGGCGCCTCGATACTTCCAACATCCTAGAAACTTGTTTTGAAAGAGAAATAATGTTCTCTTTCCAAGAAAGATCATGAAAAAAATATTCACCATGAATATTAAAGACACCTAAAGGTTCTAGTTTTAGGTTTTCGAAGATGATGTTACAGTGGAGTGTAAGAATATGTCGAGTAGAAAGATGAAGGAATCGAGTTTTTAGGCTTAAAAACGACCTTGTTTTCTCTGCCCCATTTAGAATTTCAAAAAAGATCAGAGGTCGGATGATGGAAGGCCACCCTCCTTACATCAGTTATTTTGTTGTTGGTTGGAGTAATGAAGGGTAGAGTCATCGGCATTGGAGTGGATAGGTGATGAAGTAATAGAGAGGTCATTAATGAAAAGTAGAAAAGAGTTGATGATACGATAGATCCCTGAGCAACACCACTTTTAATTGATTTAAAGGATAAACTGTAACCGTGTTCAAAGCAACTATAGAACAACCGGAAAGAAAATCGGAGAAGGATATATATCAAAGGAGAGAAGTTAAGAAATTATAGTTTTGTGACGTGCTCTATCGAAGACTTTCGAAATGTCGAGCACCACAGCAAAAGATTCATTGAAATGTCTGATAGAAGAGAAAGATCTCTAGTAGAGGTTCCTTTACGAAAGTCATAAGGACGATCAGAGATACGATTTGAAAAATTGAGATATTTCCAAATCATCCTGTTAATTAACGGTAGATTCGAAAACTTTTTAAAAAACTGAGGTTAAAGTAATGGGACAATAGCAAGAGGGTTGAGAGGGATCTCCCCCTTTTTGGGTACAGGTTGAATGATCACTCATTTCCGTCAGGAAGGTAAGGTTGAAGAATAAAGACAGACGAAATAGTTTATATATATATATATATATATATATATATATATATATATATATATATATATATATATATATATATATATATATATATATATATATATATATATATATATATATATATATATATATATATATATATATATATATATATATATATATTATTATATTATATATATTATATTAATATATTTTATATATATATTATATATATATATATATATATATATATATATATATATAATATATATATATATATATATATATATATATATATATATATATATATATATATATATATATATATATATATATATATATATAATATATATATATATATATATATAATATATATATATATATATATATATATATATATATATATATATATATATATATATATATATATATATATATATATATATATTATATATAATTTTTTATTATTTTTTATTTATATTATATTAATATATTATAAAAAAAAAAAAAAAGAATAAATAAATATATATATAATATATATATATATATATATATATATATATATATATATATTATATATATATATATATATATATATATTATATGTTGTTACTTCCGAGGAAGTATGGGCCTTAGTAGGCAATAGAATGATGGACAATTAAATTCCACCGGAGTTGTGAAAAATCCAAAAAGTGGATTCAAATCAAAACTGACATGTCGTGATACACGGCGATTAAAAGTATGGAATAGAAAAGGAAGTTGGAAAAACTGATAAAGAAAGCATGTTACAGACTTTGCCAGTAGAATGCTTTTGAGACTGAGCACAGAGGTTAAGTCTGAGGTCAGTATTGGAGAGGGAAAAAATATGACGTGTTCCAGAACAAATCCTAAGAGGAGAAAGGAATACGACTAGAGAGTTCAGAGGAGCAGTATCTATTGTAACAGCGTTAGTATAAGGAGAGTTATGATACATTGTAACAGCGATAGTATAAGGAGAGTTATGATACAGTACGACACCTAGAATGAGATTGTAGAGAGTTCGTGAGGGTAATAGAGTTGACAAGGCGAAAAGCCCTAGGTTCCACCTTATCGAATGAGAATATTATGTTTGGAAAACCTCTTTGACAACGACATAACATGGTGAACACTGGTTCTATACAGAGCTATTGACTAATGTGGTGACCTCAGAAAGTAATAATGTGATCTTTCTAATAAAGATCACGACAAAAGGAAACACCATTGAATATTAAGTGATGAAGAAAGTTCGAGGTCTGTGTTTCTGAAGTTTTTGAAGATAATGTTACAGTTGTGTGGGGAAGATTATGTTGAGAAAATAAATGAAGGATGGGAGTATTGAGACATTTAAAACAACCAGTTTGTTTTTGCCTCAAATAGAGTTATGAGAAAGATTAGATATTAGTTGTTCCAAGGCCACTCTCCTAGTGTTATTAATTGCTGTTGGATGGAACATCTTTCAAAATGAAAGGGGTAATGAAGGGTAGAGCCATCGGCATAGGAGTCGATAGGTGTTTATATAAAATAATACATTAATAGATTGAGTTTTGAGGATAGAACAGAACATTGAAAAACATGGCACTTAATAGATTTAAAGGATGAACGGTGGTCTTCGGTTGGGGGTGGTTTAAGAGTTGTAAAGATATTTGATGGCTTGTCAAACTTTTTTTTATCGTTGGAGTAGGTTAGTTTTTCCTGTAGTATTCTTTGAATTTGATTTCATTTGCTTTTTTGTTATTAATGTTGAGAAATTTGTGCGTTTAAAAGAGTTTATTCGTGTGGCAATTTCGGTTCTGTGGGTTTTGGGCTGCGTAATTTGTTCTTGTTTAATTAGGTCGCAGATTTGTTTGGTTAATGAAGGGTTATATGGTTTTCTGTATCCCTAGGGTTTGTCAAGGTTGGATGCTTTGTGAATTGTTTTCGTGAGGGTGTGGACAGCCAAGTTTAGGGAAATAGGGTTTATAATTTCTTGATGTGTTAAATGAGTTTCTTTGTAATATGCGAAACATGCCCATTTGACCTTTTTTTTTTTTATTTTATAGTTTGTGAATAAAGTTTTTTTTTTTTTTTTTTTTTTTTTTTTTTTTTTTTTTTAAAGATAAATTAGTTTAGTTGTTGTCTATGTCAAGTTTGGATATAACAATAGAGATAAGGTTATCTGTGGCAGATTATGTTTGACTGGCTTCAAAGAGCATTGAATTCCCCTTACAGTTAAGTAGGTGATTGCATACTACATTTGGTTTGTAACTGTTGGGGCAATATATATATATATATATATATATATATATATATATATATATATTATATATATATATATATATATATATATATATATATATATATATATATATATATATATATATATATATATATATATAAGGAAAAACTAAAATTATACTGATTTTGCTTTACTGATGCGATTAAATTTCTTCCTAGAAATCAAGTAATGACGATGAGCTGAACTAAGAGGAAAATGACAAATTAAAGGTGATAAAGTAAATAATTGATTTGCATTTTAATAAAGAGATTGCACCAATTGAAGCCAATCTTCTCAAATGATGGAAATAATAAAGGAAAATATCCTATATAAGGTCCACATAGCTCAACGCTATCCACAAGTGTTCCGAACAAATTTTTGTTTAGTTGCGCAATAAACCTGTTCATTATATATATAGAATGTTCTCTTCTCAGATTTATATATATATATATATATATATATATATATATATATATATATATATATATATATATATATATATATATATATATATATATATATATATATATATATATATATATATATATATATATATATATATATATATATATATATATATATATATAATAGTGTGGTTGAATTTGAATGTAAATTTTCAAAAATAGAAACTCTTTTGTTTTAGTTTTATTTTAGTAAACTTGTTTCAGCTTCTGAAATGTATTATTTTATTTCGCAGGATATTGAACTCTTTCTTTTGTGTGATGGAAACAATTAAAAATATCAGAGGATATTGTGAACGGACTTAAAGGAACTCGAATATTGGACGCAAAAGTTACAATCCTTCTTTCCCATAGGTAAATTTTGGCACTAAGGTAGGCCAACCCTATTTATTTTTTATTTATTCAATTTGAAATTATATTGAAAGCTACTACTGGTAGATGAAGAAATTGAAGAAAATTAGGTGGAAACAGGTGGATAAAGTTTTTTCTTTTCAACTATTTTAATAAATTATCATTGTTTAATTAACATTTTAAGAAATAATAATAATAATAATAATAATAATAAAGTAAATAGTTAAATTTTCTGAAAAACAACAATATGCTTATATTGAAAGTTAATAACAAGTTAGTCAGAATCACTTAAAATAATAGAATTGTGTTTAATCTCAAACGTAATGGTAATTTACTGGGCATTAGACCAATTCTGAAGTGTTTTCCTTTCCCCAAATTAATCCATGGAGAACGGAGAAAAGTAATCACTTCCCTCAAGAGACCAATACGTCTTGCAGTTTCTTACTTTAAAATCATCAGTGCATGTTGCAGTGAGCCTTTACTCTTTGTTTCATATATTTTACTCTCGAAAACAAATTGGACTCAATTCCAAAGTTTAAAAAAAAAAAAAATAAATAAAGTTCTGAGATTTTTTAGATAAAAGTTTATCCATCTAATCTTATCCATCTAAGCTTAACGAGACTAAACCAAAAATTAAAAATTCAGTGGTTGGTTCAAGTTTTTTTTTTTTTTTTTTCCCCTTTATATTCCCAATTCCCATTGAAGTATCTTCTCTTCTCCAAGGCAGATTTTGGTAATCTACCAAGTTCACTTAATACTTTAAATACATAATGAATATTACTTGGTGTGTAAAACTTATTAAAAGTATAATATTAAAATTTTCTAAACGCAATAATATTTTTATATTATTATTATTTAATATATAGAAATGATTGTTTTTGAATCTAGTTTAATAATAAGTTAATCATACTACTACTACTACTACTACTACTAATACTAATAATAATAATAATAATAATAGGGATCGTCTTTGTAATAGGCTGATTTTAAAAATGACGACATTAATGAGTAACATAAAACGCTTCTATTTACATTTTCAAAACTGCGGGAGAGAGACTCATTAGTTTGTGGATCGAGGAATTATTTCATCATTTGTTCTATAAAAAGAATTGACGCGATCAATAATTGACATCGGAACATGTCTTTCAAATTTTAATAAAAAAATTTTAAACTTTTTTATAGAGAAATTAGGAAATGTTGGGAGCATACGTTCATTGTTATTCATACAGTAGTTGAATGTTGGGCATACATTTATTGTTATTCATACTATAGTTGAATGTTGCGGTTATGCATTTATTGTTATTCATACTATAGTTGAATGTTGGGGCATGCATTTATTGTTATTCATAAAATAGTTGAATGTTGGAGCATACATTTATTGTTATTCATGCTACAGTTGAATGTTAGGGAATACATTAATTGTTATTCATACATAGTTGAATGTTGGGCATACATTTATTGTTATTCATGCTACAGTTAAATGTTAGTGCATACATTTATTGTTATTCATACTATAGTTGAATGTTGGGACTTACATTTATTGTTATTCATGCTACAGTTGAATCTTGGGAGATACATTCGTTGTTATTCATACTACAGTCGAATGTTGGGCATACATTTATTGTTATTCATTCTTCAGTTGAATGTTGGGGGCATACATTCATTGTTACTCATACTATAGTTGAATGTTTCGGTATACATTCATTGTTATTCATAATATAGTTGAATCTTGGGGGATACATTCATTGTTATTCATACTACAGTTGAATGTTGGGGCATACATTTATTGTTATTCATGCTTCAGTTGAATGTTGGGGTATATATTCATTGTTACTCATACTATGGTTGAATGTTGGGGTATACATTCATTGTTATTCATACTATAGTTGAATGGTCGGCATACATTCATTGTTATTCATACTATAGTTGAATGTTGAGACATACATTTATTGTCATTTATGCTATAGTTGAATCTTGGGGGATACATTCGTTGTTATTCATACTACAGTTGAATGTTGGGGCATACATTTATTGTTATTCATGCTTCAGTAGAATGTTGGGTGCATACATTCATTGTTACTCATACTATGGTTGAATGTTGGGGTATACATTCATTGTTATTCATACTATAGTTGAATGTTGGGCATACATTCATTGTTATTCATACTGAAGTTGAATTAAAAATTTACATACATCTGAACTCTAATCACACAAAAACTCCTTTTATCTTGTATACGTGAATATATTTGAAAAATTGTTCGTTTTCAAGTAAGTAGACGTTTGAAAACATTTAAAAATGTTATGATATATATATATATATATATATATATATATATATATATATATATATATATATATATATATATATATATATATATATATATATATATATATATATATATATATATATATATATATTGATCATCATTTTGGTTTAATCACGTCAACATTAATTGGTGGTAAACAACTTTATCTTTCCGACTGTCATTATAATCGCAAGGATATATATATAATATATATATATATATATATATATATATATATATATATATATATATATATATATATATATAATATATATATATATATAATATATATATATATTTTATATATTTATTATAATATATTTATATAATATATATATATATATATATATATATATATATATATATATATATATATATATATATATATATATATATATATATATATATATATATATATATATATATATATATATATATGAAATTGAAAATACAATACTTGCAAGGAAAACAACCATTAAAGACAAAAGTTAATTAAAATATTTTCCATGCATTGTTAATGTGTTCTTATGAAATATACCTTGCATATATAGGGTACATCAACCCATTTAACCATTCTTGAGAAATGTAGAATGGTTGTTATGTTTTATCATTACGTCGTTCTTTTCTTCGGCCTTTTTGGTTTCTATTTGTTCTCTGAATTTTTATGTCATTCATGTTGCAAGGAACACTTTTTAACAGTGTCTAGAGCCGATTCTTTGGCTGTTTGTACACAACTTATATTATTGATTGGAGTGATCTAAATGCCACATTACTAACATCATAGATTATACGTTGTTTCATTTGCACCTTTCATCGGAGAGGGATTTTGTCTAGTTCAGGCTATGCCAAACCATACGCAACTTCAATACTCAATAGTCTATGAAAATTTGGGTGATGTACGCTTGACTTTCGATTGGCCAGTAAATAAACCAAACCTTCAATCCTATAGATTATGTCTGTAACATGATTGGACAAAGTGTTATAGAACTGAATATACTACCTCGTAATCTCAGGTGTGTATTGGAAGACCTTCTATAAGTGATGGTAAACTTTACTTAATTATGAACATGGGAAGACGTTGACAAGCCGTAATTCATATCAGGGGTGGACATACGCTGTTCTAAATTAATACTGAAATTTTGAACCAAAATAGCATTGGAATGGTGTTTAATTGGTACAGTGATTTTTACTTCATTTTTGACTTGCTGTCTTTGTATAGCTTTCTCCAGTTTCTTTTACTTGTTGAATAATTGTTATTAATATGTCATTGGGACTCACACATGTTTATTATTATATAAGCCTGTTTGCAAGCGAGTTAAAAATTGGGATAACTGACAATGAAACTGCTCCTTCTAGCATGATATCCTGTTGAAGCAAAAATTTTAGGACATATTTAGGGTATAACTTACAACATACACACATATATATATCCACACACGCGCACACACACACACACACACACACACACACACACACACACACACACACACACACACACACACACACACACACACACACACATATTATATTATATATATATATATATATATATATATATATATATATATATATATATATATATATATATATATATATATATATATATATATTTTATTTCACCTCTGATAGCCAAAGGCCAGAGGCCTACTAATGTTCCACCAGAGTTTGGGGGAAAGTCCGGAACATGGTCAAATTAAAGGCCGACATGACCTGATACACTGCGTTTGAAGGTGTGTAAGTCATAGGAAGTTGGGAAAATAGATGAAGGAAGTGTGTTCCAGACTTTACCAGTAGAGTACATGTAAGATTGAGCATAGCGGTTAAGTCTGGGGTCAGAGAGTTGGACAGAGAAAGGATGAGACTGTGTAGAAAGGCGTGTCGCACGAGCCTCTTCTCAATGGAGGAGGTATGCGACGAGAGAGTTCAGAAGAGCAGTGTCCATTGTAATAGCGATAGTATAGAGAGAGTGACGCAACATTTCGACGGGCAGAAAGAGATTGGAGAGAATTAGTGAGAGCAGGAGAGTTGATAAGGCGAAAAGCTCCTAGACTCCACCTTTTCCAGGAGAGCTGTATGAGTGGAACCACCCCAGATGTGTGACGGCATACTCCATACAGGGGCGAACAACACCCCTATAAAGAGCAAGCAACTGGGGTGGTGTGAAGAAATACTGAAGGCGCCTCAGAACACCCAACCTCTTAGAAGCTTGTTTAGAAAGAGAAGTAATGTGATCTTTCCAAGAAAGATCACGAGAAAAAGAAACACCTAGAATATTAAGGAGAGATGAAGGTTTGAGTTGAGTGTTTTCGAAGAAGATATCGTAGTTGTGTGGAAGATTGTGTCGAGTAGAGAGATGGAGGAATTGAGTTTTTGAGGCATTTGAAAATGACCATGTTTTCTCTGCCCCAATTTTGAAATGAGAGAAAGATCAGAGGTTAGTTGCTCCAAGGCCACCCTCCTTGCCTCTATTAACTGTTGCTGGGAGGGGCGCCTTTCAAAATGAAAGAGTAATGAAGGGTGGAGTCATCAGCATAGGATAGTGGATAGGAGATGAAGTAATAGAGAGAAGGTCATTAATGAAAAGCAGAAAAAGTGTTGGGATAGGACAGATCCTTGAGGAACACCACTATTAATAGATTTATAGGATGAACGGTGGCCGTCTACAACAGCTGCTATAGAACGACCGGAAAGGAAATCAGAGAGAAGGATAGATTCCGAAAGAGGGAAGTTTGGAAATCAAAGCTTTGTGCCAGACTCTATCGAAAGCCTTTCGATATGTCCAGCGCCACAGCAAAAGATTCACCGAAATGCCGAAGAGCGGAGGACCAAGAGTCAGAGAGAAGGGAAAGAAGATCACCAGTAGAGCGTTTCTTACGAAAGCCATACTGGCGATCTGAGATAAGATTAGAAGAATTGAGATGTTTCCAAATCTTCCTGTTAAGGATAGATTCGAAAACTTTAGAAAGAACGGAGGTTAAAGAAATGGGACGATAGTTAGAGGGTTGAGAGGGGTCCCCTTCTTCGGCACAGGTTGAATGAGCGCACGTTTCCAGCAAGAAGGGAAGGTTGAAGTAGAAAGACATAGACGAAATAGTTTACCAAGGCAGGGTGCAAGCTCGGAAGCACAAGTTTTGAGAACCACAGGAGGAATACCATCAGGACCGTACGCCTTCTTAGTGTTAAGCTCAGAGAGAGCAGAAGTGACGTCTTTAGAAGAAATTACAATTTTAGGCATAAATGAGTTGGAGGGGGTTGAAGGAGTAGGAATAGCTCCGGAATCGTCTAAGGTTGAATTTAAGGCAAAAGTTTGAGCAAAGAGTTCAGCTTTAGAGGAAGGCAAAATGGCAGTTGTACCGTCAGAAGATACTAAAGGAGGGAAAGAGGAAGAAGCAAAGTTAGAGTTGACATTTTTTGCAAAATGCCAGAAAGGGCGAGAGGAAGAGGAATCCAGAAAGATTATTGCATTTTCGAAATGGAGAAAAGAGTTTTTAGTATTACGAAGAATAGATTTTGCACGATTCCGGGATGAAATATAAGTTGCATGAGTTTCTGGAGTTTGAAGACGACGGTAATCCTGAAGGCAGCATCCCTGCGGCGGATAGCACGAGAACAAGCAGAGTTAAACCAAGGTTTGTTAGGTTTAGTAGAAGGGAAAGAATATGGAATGTACGCCTCCATGCCAGAGAGAATCACCTCGGTTATGCGCTCTGCACACTCCGAGGGACCCCTCCCACGGAAACAATAATCATTCCATGGAAAATCAGAAAAGTACGAACCGCAAGTCAGACCAGTTAGTGGCACCGAAATGCCAGAAACGTCTCCTCGCCGAAGGCGGGGGCCGTTCTTGCGGAAGACTTGAAGAGACAGGACAAGATACAGAGATAAGAAGGTGATCGGATGAACCCAGAGGAGGAAAGAGTTTAACAGTATAAGGAGAAGGATTAGAAGTTAGAAAAGGTCTAGAATGTTGGGTTCATCACCAAGACGGTCAGGGATACGGGTAGGGAGATGCACCAACTGCTCAAGGTTGTTCTGGATAGAAAATTGGAAGGCGAGTTCACCAGCTGGATCATGAGAACTAGATGAAAGCCATTGGCGGTGGTGAACATTGAAATCACCTAAAATGATGATTTCAGAGAAAGGAGAAGAAGAAAGAATGTGTTCTATTTTGGAGTTAAGATAGTCGAAGAATTTTGGATAGTCTGTAGAGTTAGGAGATAAATAGAACAGAACAAATGAATTTAGTTGTAGAGTTGCAAGAAAGTTTAAGCCATAAAGTAGAGAATTCAGAAGACTCCAAATTAGAGACACGAGAACAGAAACATCGTTGCGCACATATGCGCAACATCCGCCTTTGGCTGAAAATTGAGGATAGAGACAGTAGGAGGAAACAGAGTAGGGTTTGCTGTCAGAGCACTCAGACACCTGAGTTTCAGTTAAGAACAAGAGATGAGGTCTAGAAGAAGGGAGGTGGTGTTCGACAAAGTGGAGACATTAGAAAAAAGACCGCGAATGTTGCAGAAATTAATGAAAAACGAAGACCGTGCACCAGGGCAAGTCGGCATAGAGGTCTTGGTGGCACCAACCCCATCACCGGAGGCCACCAACTCCCAAATGGTGATGAGGGGAAAGGAGTGGATGAGGGGCTATTTTGGGAAGCCGCCCTTGCATGCTTCTCCGAAGGCAGCTTTATGTTCTGCCATTTTTAAATTACTTTTAAAAAGGTAATGTAAGAGTAAACGCTTTGTAAATTTGTAGGGTAACATGTGAAAGAAAGGAAAAGTTAGTGGGAACATAAGGCACTCCAATGTGAGGTCAAGGGTACACTAGAGACCCTCTGAGAAGATGAAACGCGAAAAGGAACGAACCAAAGGGCAACGGAGTGAAACGGAAAAATGGTCTAGCCCATCCTATCACCCCGTGTGTTATGCCCAATGGGGGTACTTTCATCGCTTCGGACTGCGCTACGTCCTCCCCTGTAATATAAATATATATATAATATATATATATATATATATATATATATATATATATATATATATATATATATATATATATATATATATATATATATATATATATATATATGTAAGTTCAGTTTCTCACTTTTATGTTCCTTTTAAATATATCATGTTGTTTATTTATATTTGTGAACGAATATTTAAATAATAGTAGATCTTGAATTCATTCACAAATGTTGAGCTTCAATATTTATTTTATTTGATAATTTTTATTAATGATTTTAAGTTAAACGAAAATAATGAAATAATATTATTTGCATAAACCCTTTAATTCTTAAGAAGATAAAAGAACGGGTTAAAGCTCGAATAGGGGTCAGTCAAGATTGCTAGCCCAAGATTGAAGATTAACTACAGAATAGAAGACTCAACAAGAGAATAAGCCAGCTATAAGAAGAAACTATATGGAGCTCTTGACCATTAGGTGAGAGTAAGCTCTGACCATTTGGTGGAGATAAATCCATTCTTCAAGGATAAAGAAAAGGAATCGACAAGAAGAAACTATATGGAGCTCTTGACCTTTAGGTGAGAGTAAGTCTCTGACCTTCAGGTAGAGGATAAATCCATTCTTCAAGATTAACGTCGTGAACTCATCGTAAATCCTTCGGAGAGATATAAAAACGCCTTTTTTTTAACTCGGCTTACATTTATTCACGCTACCATGTAAATATATTATTATAACTACAATATAAAGACTTATTTAACCTTTTTGTCATACTGATTTGAGCTAAGAAGTATTAAAAGTTTAGAAGAGAAAGATCATCATCAAAGAAACTTTTAAATTAAATTGTAAAGATGATTGTAACGACAGTCCTGCCGTTTATAGATCCTTCTTTAACTTTGAACTGAGACACCTCGATTGATTCTAGAACTTGATTTAGCAAAGGAGAAATATAAAATAAAGAGGTGTTTAAATCGTTTAATAAGGTAGCGTGAATTTATGACAGAGAACTCTTCGGAGATGTTTCGTGAGTTCAACAACTAAATATCGATATCATCTAAGGGATCCTGGATAAAGATTTGATTCTTATGGGACTCTCATGGTTTGGTCCTTGTTTAAATCTGGATGTTGAAGAACATTTATTCTATTATTCCGGAAAGTTAAGTTTACTTGATGGCTAATCATTTGATGGATTGTTTTGATGGATTGTCTTTCACCTGATGGTCAAAAGAATACTCTCACCTAATGGTCAAGAGTTCCATCTCTTCTGTTCTTCATAATTCTTTGTTCTTCGTAGGCCATCTCTTGATTCGATCCCGTCATTGATTAGTCGTTCGTAATAAAATCTCATTCCTTTATAGTTGTTGAGTTTAAACTCTCTACGTTTTATTATACAAATTATAAACTTAATATTATCAAAAATAATAAATATAAAAATCCGAGAAATTAACATTAAAATAAAAATACTATTATGAAGTTCAATTTATGAATGGAAATGAGATAAATGTCCATTCATAAATTTAAACTATCACATGGTATATTTTTAAAAGAAAATAAAGGAAAGTCCTCTTTTGTATAAAAATTGGACTTTACATTCCTCCAATCAAAAATATATCATGTGTCCAAAAAAATCATCTAAAAATATTACTTGATTACATTTCTTTCTTTAATCATTTCGATTTTTTTTATACGTTATTCCTTCTTCTTTAATTTAGTCAGTTTTAATAAATATTTCCTCTTATATCCCAAATTGTGAAAGGAGAGCTTCCACCAACGGATATGTCCCACCGCTGCCACCAATTGTAAAGATGATTGTAACGACAGTCCTGCCGTTTATCTAAAGCCCAATGGGGGGTACTTTCATCGCTTCGGACTGCGCTACGTCCTCCCCTTATATATAATATATATATATATATATATATATATATATATATATATATATATATATATATATATATATATATATATATATTAGTTCTTGTTATTTAAGCGTTAGGCATATTTTTCCAGTAGATACAAGAATGCATAAAACATTCCCAAAGAATTTGGGGATTTTATGCAAATGTTGTCAGTACAATTGAGGGGGAAAAAGAAAAACGACATCAGTAAAACTGAATTTATTTTATTAAAATGCACGAAAAAATAAAAGCATTTACATTTAAAACTAATTTACAAGAAAACTTGCGACTCTCTCTCTCTCTCTCTCGCTTTCTCTTTCTCTCTCTCCTCTCTCTCTCTCTCTTCTCTCTCTCTCTCTCTCTCTCTCTCTCTCTCTCTCTCTCTCTCTCTCTCTCTCTCTCTCTCTCTCTCTCTCTCTCTCTCCTCTCTCTCTCTCTTTCTTCTCTCTCTCTTCTCTCTCTCTCTCTCTCTCTCTCTCTCTCTCTCTTCTCTCTCTCTCTTCTCTCTCTCTCTCTCTCTCTCTCTCGCTCT
>SEYY01000830.1:145932-160932 GCA_009176605.1 Armadillidium nasatum
AATAATAAAAAGTAGTAATCTGTACATTAGCTTTAAGAGATACAGAACACCAACAATGACGTGATCTTATTAAAGCTATAGTTCTTGAAGCACTGAACGATTATTGCTTCCCTAAAGAATAGGTACTTTAAATTGTCCAAGACAAAACAAGCAGTATTATTTAGCACCATAGAAAAACTAAATGAAGATGAAACTAAAGATGATGATGATGATGATACTGACCTATATCCATAACTATTTTATATGTCATTTTTCTATATTCATCGTATGTAATGATTTGTAAAAATGAATAAAATGCATTAAAAAAAAACATGAAAGACAGTTATAGCCACAATGTTGTTCAGTTTTAAAATGCATTGCTAATAGATAAACTTTTATCTTCATTTTTCAATGCTGATATACTAATAATTGTAAATCAGATTATTCAATATTATGCTTATTTTCTATATATCCTTAATCTAGAAAATAATATGAAGATTGATGTGTTTCTGTTGAAATTACTCATTATTGAATAATAATATAAAATATTACCGGAATCTCCAGAAGAGTTTAAGATGGAGTTGCTCTTCATTTTTTCAGAGCAGTTTAAATCTGTTAATTATGGCCGATTTAAAAGAGGTTAGGTATTTTATACGAGTGTAGTCGGGTTAGGAGTCATATGTCTTCCTAATGGATGAAGTCTTAGTCGTATATTTCCAATTGGGTGGAGTCGGTGTCGGATTCGTGTATTTTCTATTGGGTGGAGTCCGAATCTCAAAATTATGATCTAACTAAACAACTCTGATGTTGATGTTATCTATTCGGTATGTCTCTATAGATAGAGGCACCCTTTGTATTAACTGCTAATGTCAATACACCAACATTCTGCGAAAGTATATATATATATATATATATATATATATATATATATATATATATATATATATATATATATATATATATATATATATATATATATATATATATATATATATATATATATATATATATATATATATATATATTTAGAGGTTTTTTCTTTAATCAAAATTTTATTGAAATGAAAAGAGAGAAAATTGAAAAAATATTTTTTTTTTTTTTTTTTTTTTTTTTTTTTTTTTTTGGGATTTAAGAAAATTGCCAGAAAATTTCTTTATATATATATATATATATATATATATATATATATATATATATATATATATATATATATATATATATATAATATATATATATATATATATATATATATATATATATATAAATAATTAAAAAGAAACGTTTTATAATCTCATTTTTATTTTATTTTTATATTTTTTTTTTTTTATAGCTTTGATGCCATTTTCTTATTTTCAAAATGAACTCGATGAACTAAGCGTTCCTCTCTTTGCAAGAATGGTTTAGGGCTCGTCTCTCTCTCTCTCTCTGTGATCATGACTATATTTTGTATTGCTTGCGTATTCCATGGAAAGGACTCGAGGATTAGTTACATTGACTGATATTGAAAATTGTCACATTTTAGAAGAAGGTATTATTCATTACGGAAAATGTTGACAACGGTTAAAGTTCATGGTACTTTTACACTTATATACCAAATAAGGATTTTATTTATGACGTAAATGAGAATTGGTTGGGGTTTGTTGCCAAAAAAAATATTTAAGTGTGGTTATTAATAGTACTGTAATTTACGTGTCAGAATAATGTTTGGAAGCTTAGAAAAAGGGCTAACTAGATCTAAGGGATATAAACTTCACTGTTGTTTATAAGAATAGTGAGGTAAAGAGCAAGCTGTTTATTAGTCATAATAGGTTTTACGTAAATAATGTGCACATCTTTGGTTTCTAGCTAAAATTATACGCTTGAATCAGTACAACGAAGAGCTATGATAATGATTTGTGGTTTGTAAATGATAGTAGATGAGAAGGAAGGAATTTTACATGTTTTCTTTATAAATTTTATTTTTATTTTTTTGACAGTTTAACCTGCGTTTCATGCACTAAAATAAAATCTTTTAGGAGAACTGTCTAAAAAAAATACTTAACAATTTGCCATTCTATTTAGCCTAATAAGAACATATGGTAAATCTTTAGTTTAAAGAAGCATAAATTAATTCAGAACGTGTCTATACAATAGACTTAAGTTCAGGAGAGATTTTTTAGAATTTTTTACGTTTCCAATCGATAACAAGAAATGTTCTTGGAAATAAATATTGAATAACGAGCAGTCCTTATTACATTTAACATAGATACTAACATGCCTACATTAAAAGTGTTTTTAGTAAAACCTTGCAAAAAAAAATATTTTCAATTTATTTGAAAGAATTAATGCAGAAGCAAAATGAGAGTGACAATTTCTTCAGGGATCATCCTTTCAGTTAAAACTGGGATTTATATTTAGCAAAGTAATGGCAAATATTAAAATTAGTGGAATTAGTAACATAAAACTTAAATTTTCAGTTGAGTGAAGATTTTCAATAAATTTGGAAACTATCTTTGTGTATGTCTTCTGTCTTTTTAACAAATTCCTTAACTCAGCTCGAAATTTCAGGGAACAAATATGGAAAGAGAATAAAGAAAAGAACTTATAAATTTGAAAAATTCAGTAACATTGGAGATAAGGTAAAATTTAACAGAATATACTTAAGCTAGTTTTGGGGATGATTAAGTATCTGCAAAATTTAATCTTGGATTTCACGTTTATATGAAGAATTAATTTTAGTTTAATAATGAGAGAACACTAGGATCACAAGGGAAGTTTTATAAAATCCTATTTTATTTTTCAGTAGAAGTTTGCAAATTTATTTGAATTGCCAAATTGCTACCAAAAATTTAAAAAAAAATAATTAAACTCCAATCGTATAGCGCAATACACTCCTATGAAACATATTTTCTTTTGAGTTCGGTGAGCTAGAAATTTTCAGTTGCATCACATTAAGCTAGAAAGAGCTGTGATGTGTATATAGTAGAAGAGGTAATACATGAGAAATTGCAAGAAACTCACCTGAAAACGTAAAATATTGTTGCTTTCACCTAATTTAATTGTTTCAATTCGATTTGCTCTCAATAAATCTGCTTTTAAAGTTTTAGTGTTCTGAGGCAGATTTTGCTTTATTGTTGAGAGAGATACAACAGCTATTTTTGAATGTATATTTTTTTACAAAAAGAAAAATTTAAGCGTTTTTCTCTTTTCTGTAACTATATATATATATATATATATATATATATATATATATATATATATATATATATATATATATATATATATATATATATATATATATATATATATATATATATATATATATTTTAATTAAATGAACTTGATAGTCAGTCTATAGGTGATCAAGTAAAGAAAATTTGATCAAAATTTATTTGTTTCGGAAAAAAGAGAAGATTGCGAAATTCAGTCCGTGTCTTATCTAACAGACGATCCTTTTTACGTAGATGTAATTATTGTATTAAAAAAAATCGATTGTAAGCATCGAATAATCGACCAAAAAATATCATTACAGACGTTAATTAATCGAAAATATGCCTTTTGCTGATATTATAATTAACTAATTAAACGGTGCATCGATATATATATATATATATATATATATATATATATATATATATATATATATATATATATATATATATATATATATATATATATATATATATATATATATATATATATATATATATATAATATTATATATTTTATTTATTTTTTTTTAGTCAAAAGTGAAAAGTAAGTATATTTAATAGAAGTAAGTCTCGGCGTAACGAGTCCGCCTGGGATTGAAAGTGTTTTCCGATTTAAAAAAAAAAAAGAAAGAAAATAAAAAATCTCTCTCTCTCACACACACACACACACACACACACACACAAATTTAAAACCTTAAATTTTAAAATTTTAAAGTTTTCGATAAAGTGGGTAATTGAAAAAGTATTTTATACTGTTATGTCAAATTATTTACAGATTTTTGAGGGAAGTAATAATAATAGTAAAAATTTAGCGTAACGTTTCTTATTATTATTATTATTATTATTATTATTATTATTATTATTATTATTATTATACTTAGAACGTTTATTGGTGATAGTTTTCGTTTTTAAAAGTGAGACCTTAAAAATGCATGGTGAAGAATATATTTTTAATAAGGCATATATATATATATATATATATATATATATATATATATATATATATATATATATATATATATATATATATATATATATATATATATATATATATATATATATATATATATATATATATATATATATATATATATATATATATACGCGCGCGTGTGTCTTATACAAGCTAATCGAAACTCTTTAAAGGCATTATTCCCCCCCCCAAAAAAAAAAAAAATTAAATAAATAAATAAATAAATAAAATAAAAAACTTTTAGTTTGCTACTTTTATTTCATTTATTTATTAATTAATTTTTCTTTAAGAGTTAGCAATTGAATTATGAAATTGAAATAAAATCTTGCAATTGTAATGACATAATTGGCTCTTAAATTAGCCTGAGTCATTTAATAGTAATTGAATTGCTATAATTGAATAATGACGTTATAATCAGCTGCACGAGACGCTTTCCTCAAAGAATAAAATCAGTAAAAAAAAAAAAAAAAAAAAATTCTTTCTCGATATTGGCTGTGTTCATAGTCTGATTTTAACGTTTCATTTTATCAAATATTTTTAAATTAAGTTTTCAATTTATTATTTAATGTATGTTATTGAAATCCAGAATTTAATTCTGTTATATATATATATATATATATATATATATATATATATATATATATATATATATATATATATATATATATATATATATATATATATATATATATATATATATATATATATATAGTAAAATTAATAAGTAATGATTGAAAATCTATTAGAAATTAAAAAAATAGTAAATTTAAAAAAAAAAAAAATTTATTGCAAGTATAGAATTGCCCTGTTTCTTATTTCTGTCAAATCGGAATTTATTAGTCGTAATTCTCTGACAGAAAGACTATTCAGACTGTCAGCCTGTTACCTTGACGAGCACTCTTTTCCATTAGCCTCTATATTGCGTCACTTACTACTTCATTGGGGTTTGTATCGACGGGAGTCTAATGTATTAAGCAATTCTCCGATAAGTTCTTTTATATCTTCCTAGGTTTTGTTCTTCCAACTTCCCTTTTCAATTTATATCCTCCCCACTCTACTGATTGGCTTTTTTCCTAGATATTCTACCACCTCCATGTAACATCATCCATGCTACGTAATAATTTCTTCTGCCTCAGCGCATCTTTCAACTTTTCATTACTCACTCTATCTCTTCTGGTCTTCCCCACCATAGCCCTCCTCCTTTTTCTTGTGATACTAGAGACATCAGCACCATACAACTTAATAAGTTTCTATACAGTAAGTATGTAATCCTCTTGATTCCATATCCATTTGTTGGTTCCATATGATGGAATATAAGTCTTCCACTGCTCTGCCGTGATCTGCTGCCTTATCAGAATTTCTCTGGTATTTACTTCTTCCCTATTAGAACTTCTTCAAGACACTTAGACAGTTAAACACTCTTAGATTTATTTTCATGCCGCCACCACCACATTCAACCTTTCCTACTCTTTTGTATCGCAATGAAAATCTTTTATTATCTACATTTATTCACAATACTGTCTCCCCGACCTTATCGGAGAAGCAAATACCACCTTTCTCAGCCTCTGTTCTTTCTCTTTTTTCCGCACCAGTTCTTCAGTATACACCTTTAAGAATCTCATTCCACATTTCCTCTCTTAACCTTCTTCATTAGCTTGCATAGGTATGCTATAAATAAAATGTGATAATGTTACCTTACTTAATTTCCGTTGTTACATCAAATAATTTTTTGTATTAATAACCCGTTTTACAACTTTTTTTATTTCCTCATTCCACCCCATTGTGTATCTCTTCATTTATCACTTTTCACTCTAAAATACTGCACGAACAATCTATTGTCCAAGTCTTTATAGGGTTACTCCATTAAATACACTATTCTTCTGTACGGTAAAATACATGATATGTAATGGATTTTTTGTGGATCTCTATCGTAATATTATTCCACTTGGATATTATTGTTGTACTGAAATATGAGTTCATATAGTCTTTAGATCATTCCTTATTTAAAAGCAAAACAGTAATATATATATATATATATATATATATATATATATATATATATATATATATATATATTATATATATATATATATATATATATATATATATATATATATATATATATATATATATATATATATATATAGGAACCGACCGGGGCCGGGGTCACCCAAATTGGGCCGGGGCCGGGGCCGGGGTTATGGCCGGGGTTTCCTAAAATTTGTAAAGAGGTCAAAAGCACTGAAATTTTAGGTTAAGAAAATTATATATAAGGTTTATTTAATTGTAAGGAAGGAGTAGAATAGCCAACATTCACTTAAATTAATGATTACATGCATTTTCTCTAAAAAAAAATCAGAAAATTACAGTTTTGTATAGTTAAAGTTTAAAAAAAGTACAAAAATTAAAAAAAAAATTATTCTAATTCATAATAGTGATTTAACACGTTTACCTAGGGAAGACCCAAAGGTAAAGTTTGAAAAAATGTAAGACATAAAATTATCAATTTAACATTATTTAACATATTATCAATTTATTAAACATATTATCAATTTATTTAACATATTATCAATTTATACATATCATTGTTATTTTATTACTATGTATCAAACTTGTATCATTTAGCTGCATTATTTAAAAATTATTATTTTGTTTATACTTTCAGTCAATATGGCTAAAAGATCAGCTTCTGCAGTATTTGAATACTTTACAATGTTTCAGGATAGGCTCGAAATAGCTAAATGTAACATCTGCAGTCAGAAAATTGGAAGAGAACCTCCGGGTGCTACAAGTAAAAAAAATTTCAACCAAATCTTTTTGGAGTATCTAAAATCAAAACACAAAGATGAACATTCACTAGCAGAAAAGGAGCGGTCAAAAGAAACAGAAAAGAAAAAAATCTTAATTTTCTTAATTTTGCAAATGATTGAGCTGAAATTTTCAAAATATGTGAATTTTTTCACGAAGTTCTGAGTTGATTTCGAGCATTTTTTTGAGTCTATAACGGTTTGAAACTTATTTGGACCCAAAGTTGAAAAAAATGAATAACTGGGTCAAACCACTGGTCCACATGAGCTGAAAATTTAAGCTGAATACCTTTGCCCCAATTTCTTGCATTGGTGGGAATAGATTTTTAATATCACGTCTAGAAATTTTTTTTTGTAAAAATCGTACCCTTCTGGAGGAAAAAATTATTTAAAAAAAAAAATGCTACCTACTTTTTTTTTTATTTTGTGAATATTGTTTAGAAGAGGAACAGGGCAACAATTTTTATTTAGTGCATTTTTAAATGCCCTTTGTTTGAAGCGAGATATAGCCCCTCAAACTTTGTGAATTTTTGAAATTTGGCCAAAAATGGACCTTTTTGAAGGCTATATCTCAAAACCAACGAATCTCATCGAATAAAGTACATAGAGGAATTTGTAGCCCCACCCCTCCTCTATACACACCAAAAAAATAGGAAATGTTATAGTTGTATTTTTTTAAAAAAGATTTTGTCTGAAAAGGTGGATTTTTTTAGTTCAATAAATTTTTTTTTTCTATAGTTGGTCAGTTTTTGGCTTATAACATTTTTTCTATAACTCTGGAACAAAAAGTCTATTGAGGATTTTGTAGCCCATATAATTTTGAATAAATAGTCCAACTTTCAGCTCATTATAAAAAGTGGTTTGGCACCACCATTCTATTGAAAAAGGGTAAAATTTCCACAAAAAAAAAAATTTTTTTTAACCGTAATAGACTCGGAAAAACGCTAGAAATGGACTTTTCTTACCGGTAAAAAATCTATATACACTGAAAGTTTCAGCAGAATCGGCTGAAAATAAAAAAAAGAATTTTTTTTTTTGTATAATTTGCCATTTTAACCCCGGCCGGCAACCCCGGTTTTCCCTGATTTTTAACCGGGGCCGGGGTCCCGGGGTTGGCCGGGGCCCCGGTCGGTTCCTATATATATATATATATATATATATATATATATATATATATATATATATAATATATATATATATATATATATATATATATATATATTAATATAACAAATAGAGCATTATGAATTATTTTGGAAATACTGTTTTTGTTTTTAAATCAAAAAAAAAAAAAAAAAAAAAAAAAAAAATCGAAAAATTGGAGTATTTTACCGATACCGATATCATAAAAATTGCCTATATATAATTTAGATTCATCTTTCCACCACATATACATATATAAATGATAATAACAATAATAATAACAATAATAATAATAATAATAATAAATTTGTGTATATACGCTTTTAGATGGTTTTAAAGCCGTAAAGTAACCTTAGAAGTGAAAAAAAATATATTTTTTTCCATATAATATGAGAATAAAATGAAATGACATTGGTCTGAAGTAATAAAAGTCAAATGAAGAAATATTGACGTCTGTCTGAGTTTAACTTTGGCAGCAATCAAGTTTACGTTCTTGTTGTTGTTGTTGTTGTTACTGATGCTTTCGTTTTGTTATTTCTTGACTGGAGTGTTGGAAAGAGAAATTGAAAAGGCTATATTCAACAAGAAACCGCAATATGTTCTATTCGGGATATATATATATATATATATATATATATATATATATATATATATATATATATATATATATATATATATATATATATATATATATATATATATATATATATATATATATATATATATATATATATATATATATATATATATATATATATATATAATATATATATATATATATATATATATATATATATATATATATATATATATATATATATATATATATATATATATATATATATATATATATATATATATATATATATATATATATATATATATATATATATATATATATATATATATATATATATATATTTATTTCTAATCATCTCATCCTATATGACCATGTATTGGTGTTAGTAGAAAACCTGAATGTTTAAATAATTACATTTCGGACTGGTCAAGTAAATGCTAAGTTCCAGGTTATTAAAGTACTTTCAGCCCTTAAAGGAATGTCTCTTTACAATTTTTCTCCAGATGATCCTATCCTGCATTAATCTATTAGTTTCATCCATACTAATGCCCTTGAAAGGTCCTTTACTTCATCAAGCCACCATTATTTGTTTTTGTTTTTTTCTTCTAATTTCTTATCATTACAGCAAATAACTGATGTCATTATGATGGCCTCTTAGCATCTGACCTTTATTTTTTTTCATATTTCCAATTGGAAATGAGAAAACATGAATGTCTTCATTGCTTCAAGAACTCGGTTCCTTCATCTGTCTGCTCGGCATAATCTTCCACACAATTGTAATATATTCTTCAGAAACATTCACTAAGACTTTTATCAAAATACTCGCATTAAATATGGTTGGGGTTTTGAGACTCTTCGCAGCCTCTTTTCACCACCAGAGTTGATTGATCCGTATAGAAGTTTCGTTCGACCTTCAATGGATATATGGAGAATGCATCATACATCTTGAGTGGTTTCATTCATACAGTTCATGAATGGGTTGGAGTCTTAAGGTTTTTTGGGTTTTTAACTCTTAGTAACGCCAGTCTCATTCTGACATTTATTGTTACTTCAATCCTTATTTTATTGCTATCAAAATCGACACTGTTCCTTTCAGCGCACGCGCGCACGCACACACACATACACACACACATCTATATATATATATATATATATATATATATATATATATATATATATATATATATATATATAATATATATATATATATATATATATATATATATATATATATCAGTGGGTAGTACGGGATTCCCGATCCTGTTGTGAAAATTTTAATCCCAGAAAGATCTGGACCCAGAAAATCCAGGTATTCTGCTCCCGATATCCCGATTATTTTAGGGCGAAATAATTTTGTAATTTAGCTATATCAGAATATTCATAAAATTTCAGTGATAAGTGCAAACAGCACCCAACGTTTCCATTTTAGTTTGTCAGGGTAGCATAATTGCCAAGCACTGGCACACGCGGGAAACATCAAACCCTCTTTTTATCTTCTAGATCTGGCAGTAGTGGACGAGAAATGATGTCTGAGTTTCAGCGAAGGCTCAGACAAAACGAAAAATCTGTTTCAGTTTACCAATTTCTATAGTAATGCTCTGCACTTCTACCTGTTTCGAAATTGCTAATTAATTACTTTTCGTTGTTATTTTTTATCACTAGGAGCGTAGAATGTGAGTTTAGGATATATTTTATTGTATTATATTCAAATTTCAAATAGTAAATTATTTGACTTCAAATTCGCTTTTTTGCACTTATATATATATATATATATATATATATATATATATATATATATATATATATATATATATATATATATATATATATATATATATATATATATATATATATATATATATATATATATATTATATATATTCTACGTTCCTATAATGCCGAGAAGAAGTACCTTTTGGCAGTACTTTAAGTCTCACAGAACGGAGAAGGGCATTGCAGTTTGTCAACTAAAGCCATGCAGAGGTACGTCAATCGCAAACATCAAGTTGAGTATCGGTCCGACAAAAGGAATGAGTGTTCATTTGCAGTCGAAGTATAAAAAGGAATTTGAAGAATGTAAAAAGCTGAAGAAACAAAAAGTTTTAGAATCGGCGAAAAAATAACATTATCAATTATTGGAAGATGAAAAGAAGATTTTTCGGAATCTGACTCACGATGCTCAACGTTTCCCCGCGGCACCACTGAATAGCGTTTCATCTGAATGACAATTCAAAGTTGGTAAACGCATGATTACTAACACGCACTCTCGACTGTTTCCACAGAATGCAAAGATGCTCATCTGGTTAAATTACAACGTTCGCGCAGTGGACAATAGCACTTTCTCAGTCCTCAAGTAGCACAGGGTGTTCAAAAACAAACTCAAAGACACAGGACTTGAAAATCAATTGGCTGCTGAGCTCGTCATATTACTGCAGTCAAGCGGCAAGCGAAGACAGCGACTGCAAGATGAAGGAGACTAACTAAAAGGAAATAAGGAATGTTATTATTAATAAACTAAATTTAATCTTATTAAAAAGAATGTTATTAACATTAACGATATAAGTTCTTTAAAATTTAAGCAAAGCCGCTTTTGTATCTCGAATTGCACACGCAAATTACGTTTGCGGGGTTAGTAATTATAATGCATTAATGTCATGTTTTATATTCATTAATAAATAATTTATAATAAAAAAACTGCAGCTTCACCGCTATCAGGCGCTTCCCAGCGTGTAGATCTGGGTTTTTCATTTTTGTAAATATATAGTGACTATGGACAGCCGAAGCCAATGCATAAATAAAAAATTCAAAATCCCAATCCGGATCCCGATCCCGAATAATTTTCAATCGCGTACGATCACTATATATATATATATATATATATATATATATATATATATATATATATATATATATATATATATATATATATATATATATATATATATATATATATATATATATATATATATATATATATATATATATATAATGCAATAATAGATTAGGCTTACCAGTATATTTATCTTACGATCACTTTTATTTCTCTCTTTTCCCCCTCCTGACTGAGTGAAATAAGAGAGAGGGGAGATAAATCAGGGACAAAGCAAAAGCAATCAAGGTTAAACGTACTCTTGGGCCTTCTTCCGCAATCATTTCTCACTGTGGGAGAAAATAATAACGAAAATGAGGCTGTTTTCGAGTTCCCCACATTAATCTCTTTCATTATATATATATATATATATATATATATATATATATATATATATATATATATATATATATATATAATATATATATATATATATATATATATTAGTGATGGATCGGATGTCATATTTCCAATTTGCGGATGCGGATGCGGATGTTGATTTTGGAGAAGTTATGCGGATGCGGATGTTGAATTTTCGAAATGCGGATGCGGATGCGGATGTTGAATTTTCGAAATGCGGATGCGGATGCGGATGCGGATGAATTTTCGAAAGTGCGGATGCGGATGTTGAATTTTGGAAATGATTGCGGATGCGGATGTTAATTTTGATGAGGATGCGGATGCGGATGCGGATGTTAATATATATATATATATATATATATATATATATATATATATATATATATATATATATATATATATATATATATATATATATATATATATATATATATATATATATATATATATATATATATATATATATATATATATATCACCTTTCCCACTTTCGTGAGGTGGTGCCCACCACAATTCCCTTACAAACATAACTATTCTTACCTTTCAACGCTTTCACCACCTCCCTCCATCTCTGTCTCCACAAATCTTCTACCCTCGTCTAAACTCAAATTCCTTCCATCAAAATCACTCTCACTCCATCCATCCATCTCCACTTCGGCCTTCCCCTCCCCTACCCTTCTATCTACATCGGATCTACGTACCTTGCCAACCATTCTGTTCTCTTTCATTCTTCACATATGTCCAAACCATTTTAGCACATCCTCCTCCTCTCTATCAATTACACCCTTCTTCCATTTACACATCTCCCTTATTCTTTCATTTCTAATCCTATCAATCCTTCTCAATTTATATATCGCTCTCAAATCTTTCATCTCAAAGACATTGAAACTTTTTCTCGACCGAGCACTTATCGTCTTTGTTTCACACACATACAATACAGAAGGTGAACACATACATTCAAACATTCTTATCTTTATTTCTTTCGAAATTTTTCCTTTCTTCCATACTTTTCTTAGGCCCCCCAATACTTTCATTCCTTCTACCACTCTGTTCTTTATTTCTTTTTTCCGTCCCACCCTTACCTTCCACCCAACATTACTAGATATTTGAATTCATTCACCTCCTCAAGTTTCCATTCTCACACTTCTACAAACCAATTCCTCCCTCCACATTTCCTCATCCCCACCTCCAATCCTCATAACTTTATTCTTCACTGGATTAAATTTCAATCTCGTGTTTGAACATTTCCCTTCAAACTCTCTCACAAGTATTCTCATCTTTTCTCCAGATTCTGCCACCAACACATGCCGCATCATCTGCAAAAAGTAAAACATTCACTTCACATTCACCCTCCATATTTCTCAACGTAATACTCTTCCCTTCTCTCTCCATTTTTCTAAGTGAAACCATTCATCAATAGATTAAATAACATGGAGATATTACACACCCCTGTCTCAATCCCACTCCTATGCTAAACCAATCCGATAGTTCTCTCTTCACCCTCACTCTTGATCTACAATTCGCATATATATATATATATATATATATATATATATATATATATATATATATATTATATATATATATATATATATATATATATATATATATATATATATATATATATATATATATATATATATATATATATATATATATATATATATATATATTTGATGGATCGGATGTATATTTTCTAATTTGCGGATGCGGATGCGGATGCGGATGCGGATGCGGATGCGGATGTTGAATTTTTGAAAGTGCGGATGGATGCGGATGCGGATGTTGAATTTTTGAAAGTGCGGATGCGGATAGCGGATGTTGAATTTTCGAAAATGCGGATGCGGATGCGGATGTTGATTTTTGTGCGGATGTTCCGCATCCGCGCATGCGGATGCGGATGCGGATGCCATCACTAATATATATATATATATATTGTAATACGTTGCAATTTTTTATAGACAATTTTTATTTTTATTTTGCAAATTTTTTGTTACAATAAACTTATTTTAATATATATATATATTTGTTACCCTTTAAGTCAAGGTTAGGTTAAGTTGAACTAGTTTGTCAGGAAAAAAAATGGAGGGAAAAGACATGAACCATGTATGAGATTTATAAAATATAAGCTTGCAAATTGGCTACATTTCAGGATATTTCGCTGCTTTTTTTCTATTTAGAAAACAATAACTTATTTCCCTTTCTTTTCTCGACTTTTTAAATTTTTTTTTTTTTTTTCATATTTTGGGGGTCATTTTCTGCAAATAAGGTAAATTTCGTTACACTCGGCTGGGGTAATATATATATATATATATATATATATATATATATATATATATATATATATATATATATATATATAATATATATATATATATATATATATATATATATATATATATATATATATATATATATAAACTTTGTTTTGCAAAGTTTTAAGTGTTTTTCCATTTTTCTTAATGTATCTAACAGAGTAAATTTATGTTAAAACAAATTCAAATCAACTGCGCCGAAATTCGGAAACTTTTTTCTCCCAACTTTTTGACTCTAATAAATTCACTTAAAATCTCTTTAACAACATTTCCAATCCGTTAAAAAGGGAAGTATCACGTGATCAGCTTTCTTTATAATCCCAGCCATTTCATTGATTAAAAGCATTAAAAAGTTTTGTTGGTCTTTTTCTTTTTCTTCTTCTTTTTTTTTAAGTTTTCTCTTTTTTTTCCCCTCTCCATCTATCTCCCTTTATCGGAGACAAATGATGAAAGTTTTTTATATAAATCTGTTAGAAATATCTTCCCTCACAGTAATCTTCTTCAGTTTTCTCTCGGTATTTTTATTGTTTGAGATTTATTCTATTTTATTTCTCTTTCTTCGAAGTTGCAAAAGATAATTCCTTTGATCCTGTGATCTTCAAAGTCAAAACTAAGCTATATATATATATATATATATATATATATATATATATATATATATATATATATATATATATATATATATATATATATATATATATATATATATATATATATATATATATATATATATATATATATATATGTTCTTAATGCTTCTTAAGTTATGCAGTCAAGTGAGAA
>SEYY01000830.1:170932-186213 GCA_009176605.1 Armadillidium nasatum
TCTGATCTGGGAAGTTTTAATGTGGACAACATCCTTAATAGCTTTTTACTCACGGCTCCTTTTTTCTCAAAGATTTTAAAAGGTTGCAAATGATAGGTTTTTATGAATTGGAAAAAAATTTTTTTTTCGTTTTCAGAGGGTGGGTATATTGTAGGGTTATTGAAGTTTAAGTGTATATGTTGTATTTTAGTTTTCACTGTATGTATATATATATATATATATATATATATATATATATATATATATATATATATATATATATATATATATATATATATATATATATATATATATATATATATATATATATATATATATATATATATGTGTATGTGTGTGTGTGTGTTTGATGTGTGCTTGATTTGTATGTGTGTGATTTTGTGAGTGATGGTGTTTGATGCTATTATGTGTACATTGAGAGTTTTATATTAATTTTAATTTTATTTTTATTATTATTTTTATTTTTGTTATAATTTTATTACTTTTCGTTTTCATATTGTTTTTCTTCTTGAAGGTTTTTTGCTTCTTTTTGTAAATTGCTGGTGTGTTCGTTTGTGTGTTTGTTATTTTTAATTGTGCGCTTTTCATTCATAGTATCCTTAAATACGAACTTTCGTCTTTTATATCGCTTAACTGACTTTCCTTTTTACTCTTGTTCATTAATCTAGCTTGAGGAAATCTCCGGATGATTGAGATCGAAAGCTCGCGAATTTTAATCTATAATTAACTTATTATTTTACTTAATATTCTTGTTTTTTTTTTAATGTCTTACTTTTTAATGTTTAAATTCGGAGTTCAGCATATTTTTAAGTTGATTTCCGTCTCTTTATTTTAGGGATACGATTGATATAAAAATTTTGTTAGTGGTAGTTTATAATATATATATATATATATATATATATATATATATATATATATATATATATATATATATATATATATATATATATATATATATATATATATATATATATATATATATAAACAGGTAAACGTGGCGATGTGTGATGGAGGGTGAGGACGGGAGTACGGGTGATGGCAACGATACAGAACAGTTTATCGCAACAGGCCGCACCGGAAGACGTAACGCAGTTCCAGACATTCATGATGAAGCTGTCGCCACCACATCAACCGCAGATTTGCCTGATGTTCTTCAAAAATTAACGTGTGGTCAGTTCCTAATCCTAATATATATATATATATATATATATATATATATATATATATATATATATATATATATATATATATATATATATATATATATATATATATATATATATATATATATATATATATATATATATATATATATTTCATATCACCTTTGGTGGGAAAAGGCCAGAGGCCTAATAATTTCCACCAAAGTTGGAAAAACATTGGACATCTGGTCAAGCTAAAGGCTAGCATGTCCCGATACACGGCGTTTGAAGATGTGTGCGTCAAAGGAAGATGGAAAAACAGATAAAGGGAGTGTGTTCCAAACTTTACCAGTAACTTGTAAGATTGTGCATACCTGTTTAGTCTAGGGTCAGAGAGTTTGACAGAGAAAGGAATGAGACTGTGTAGAAAGGCGTTTCGCACGAGCCCTTCTCATTGGAGGAGGCATACGACAGAAGAGTCCAAAAGAGCAGTGTCCATTGTAATAGTGATAGTATAGAGAGAGTTACACAACAATTCGACTGGCAGAAAAAGACAGGAGAGAGTTCGTGAGAGCAGTAGAGTTGATATGACGATTAGCACGAGACTCCACCCTTTCTAGGAGAGCTGTATGGGTGGAACCACCCCAGATGTGTGAGGCGTTCCCCAAACAGGGGTGAACAACACCCCTATAAAGAGCAAGGAATTGGAGGGACAAAAAAAATTTATGAAGACGCCTCGGAATACCAACGTCTTATAAGCTTGTTTAAAAAAAAAGAAGTAATGTGATCTTTCCAAGAAAAATAAACGAGAAAAAGAAAAACCGAGAATATTAAAAAGAGGCCTAAGGTTTGAATTGTTTGTTTTCGAAGATGTCATAGCTGTGTAGAAGGTTGTGTCAAGTAGAGAGATAAAGGAACTGAGTTTATGAGGCATGGAAAACGACCATAGGAGTGGATATGTGAGGAAGTAATATAAAATTAGAAAAAGTGTTGGAGATAGGGCATAACTTTGAGGAACACCACTATTAATAGATTTAAAGGATGAACGGTGGCCGTCTACAACAGCTGCTATGGAACGACCATAAAAGAAATTAGAGAGAATGAAAGATACCGAAAGAGGGAAGTTTTGGAATCAAAGCTTTGTGCCAGATTCTATCGATAGCTTTCGATATGTCAGCGCGACAGCAAAAGTTTCACCGAAATGCCGATGAGAAGAGAACCATAAGTTAGAGAGAATGGAAAGAAAACAACCAGTATAGCGTATTTTTTGAAAGTCATAGTGGCGATAAGTGATAAAATTAGAAGAATTGAGATGTTTCCAAATCTTCCTGTTAAAGATAGATTCGAATATTTTAGAAAGAACAGAGGTTAAAGAAATGGGACGGTAATTGAAGGGTTGAAAGGGGTCCCCCTTCTTCAGCAGAGGCTGAATGAGTTGCATATTTCCAGCAAGAAGGGACGGTTGAAGTAGAAATACAAAGAAAAAATAGTTGGAACACAAGTTTTGAGAACCACAGGAGGGATACCATCAGAACCATAAGCCATAAAAGCTCACAGAAAGGGGAAATGAAATCTTTAGAAGAAATTACAGTAGCAAGAGTAAGCAAAGGGAAGTAGGAAACTTAAAGGAAGGGAGCTAAGAGAGTAGAGACGCGCGCCATACCCTGTCAAAAACCTTGAATATATCAAGCTCTACCTCACAAGACTCCTCTTAATCCCTAAGGAGAGAATACCATAAATCAGTTAGTTAGGAAAGTACGTGACCAGTAAACTTCGAGCGTCGAAAGCCATACTAATGATGTGAAAGAAGGAAAGGGAATAAGACCCACGAAAGTGAGAGTGGAAGGGAGTTTCGAATATTTATACAGAACACAAATGAGAACAGTAGTTTTACTTTTAAGAATCAGAATGGCTACCCTTCTTCAGGATCGACTGAACATAGGCGCCCTTCTAGCATTGAGGGAAAGTATTAGTGTTAAGGCATAGTGAGTAGAGTTGAACGAAAATAGGCGCCAGTTAAGACCCACTCCCCCTCAGAACACTGGGGAATTCCATCCAGGTCACTAGCCTTCCTGACGTTCATAGATCTCAGTGTTACATGCACCCGATGATGTGTAATCACAGATAGAGACATGGAACAACTGAGAGGAGAAGGAGTAGGAAGGGGAATGCCAGGATCGTTCCGGATAGAATTAGAGGGAAAAACGAGGCCGAAGAGATTTACCTTCTCATGAGTATAAGCTAATGATCCATCAGAACGAGTTAGAGAGTGAAAGGCATTTTTACAAAAGTTATAGATATTTTTGTCAAGAGACAAGAAATTTTTATTAGTAGGAGAACCAAGGAAGTCAGGGCACTTTCTTTTAGTAAAAGTACGCTTGGCTCGTGTAATAATATACCTGCAACGATTCCGAACTAAATAAAAATTAGCAAGAGTGATAGGAGAAGGAGAGTTCTTCCACGGCCGAAATGCATTGAGGTTTCACATATATGGCACTAGTTCAGGCGCCATTGAACTATGAATTTTGAGGAGAAAAAGATTTAATTGAAAATCTATTTTCATTGCTCACACTATCGGCGATTACTGCCACTATCTTTTCGGTAGACGCCGAAGCGCCCTCCAAGTCAAAATAGAATTTATTCCAAAGGTAGTTGGCAAAAAAAGCCGTTCAATGCCCCACAATTAGCCCGATTAAATTGCCAGAAATTAAGTTTGGGACATGGTGGAGTTGCTGGAGGAAAAGTATTATAATTAAGAGCTTTAAGATTGTGATCAGATACCGATAGAGGGGTAACTGGTGTATTTACAGGAGTAGTGGTGTAGAATAAGTAAAGTGTGTTCAAGAATGGATTAGAGCAATTTGGAATGTGTAGGTTCTTTAATATATATATATATATATATATATATATATATATATATATATATATATATATATATATATATATATATATATATATATATATATATATATATATATATATATATATATATATATATATATATATATATATATATATATATATATATATATATATATATATATATATATATATTAGTATGGTAGTTGAGAAATAGTGTCAGCTCTTTTTCTAACCTTGAAATGAACTAGAAAAACCTACATGTATTCTGCCTACTATGTATATTGCAATTTAGTTCCGGCTAGTTTAAATGAGAGCGTCTTTTGTTCGTATACTAATGGTAATGTTTCGATTTTTGACCCTGCAGATGGAACAGAAGTAATAATTGTCTCTTGTTTGAAGGATCATTGATAAATTAATTTTCTGGCAAGGTTTATATCCACAATTGTCAATAATCACGCAACGCTAAACATAACCAACATATTCAAGAAAATACTCTTTCGCAAAAAAAATTTAAAAAACGCGCGCGCACACACACACACACGCACGCACGCACGCACACACACACACACACACACACACACACACACACACACACACACACACAGAGCTTTCACTCACAGAAATTCGTATTGTATTAGAATTTGAATGATTTCCACTGATGATCAATCCTCTAAAGCAACACATAAACACATGTGGTTTGAACTTTGAAACGGGACTGCCTATCCAACTTAAAGTATGTCAAATATTCACTAAGTCAGCATTATCATCTAACACTGATTTTCTTCTATTTAAAGCATGGTCCATTATTGACACGATGAGTATATATATATATATATATATATATATATATATATATATATATATATATATATATATATATATATATATATATATATATATATATATATATATATATATATATATATATATATATATATATATATATATATATATATATATATATATATATATATATATATATATATATATATATATATATATATATATATGGGTTGGGTCAGCTCCAGAGCCATGGTGATATTAATTTATTAACATAAATACCCTATTTGTAATTTATTTCGAAATAATAATAATAACAACAAAGCCTCAACTTTAGTTCTTGTTTCTTCCTACTGCCAATTGTACAGATTGTAATGAAGTTGTTGTAAAGTATGTTAATATTTTATGTAATTTATGTCTTGTAAATTAATATTTTATGTTTATTTTACAAGGAGTTTGTTGTTGGTGATATGTACTGCAAATTTATAAAATGTTTGTATTGATAAATTGAAAAATAGTTAAGGCAACATAGCCTATATGTTTTTACTTTTCCTGCTGGTTTGGTAATATTTATCGCTGGCTCTTTTTGAAAACAGGTAAAGAATTTGCGATTTTCTCTAAGACATTAACATCCCTAAAGGACGAGGACGTTAAGTAAACTGTTAAAGGCTAAAAATATGAAGAAGTTATTCACTATTAATAAAAGATAAAGTTGATAATGAAGGAATTGATTTTTTGATATATTGAAGACAACCAAGTTTTCTTTGCCTCAACTAAAGATACAAGAAAGATGAAAGTTGCTATATTCGCTGTTAAGTCTTTCAAAATGGAAAGAGTAATGAAGGGTAAAGTCATCGGCATAAGAGTGGAAATGAGATGAAATACCGATAGATCTTTGAAGAAAGTAGAAAATAGTTGGCAGTTGAACATAACCATGGGTAACACCACTATTGATATATTTAAAAGAAGAACGATGACCTTCTACAACAGCTGCTATAAAACTACCAGAAAGGAAATCAGAAAACGATAAATACCGAAATAGAGAAGTTAACAAATCAAAGCTTTGTGCAAGACTATATCGAAGGCCTTCGATATGCCTAGCGCCACAGCAAAAGATTTTCTGAATGCAGAAGAGCAGAGGATAAAGAGTCAGAGAGAGAAAGGAATGATCACTAGTCGAGCGTTCCATACAGAAGTTTTCTTGACGATGTGAGAAAAGGTTAGAAGGTTGTAGATGTTTCCAGACATTCCTATTAAGGGTAGATTCGGAAAAAAAAACTTTGGAAAAAATTGAGCTTAAACCGCTAGGACAATATTTCGTGTGTTTTCGGCACAGGCTGATTGATTGCACGCCTCCGACAGACAGAAAAAGCTGAAGTTGATATGCACAGTCGAAACAGTTTACCAATGCAGGGTGCAAACTCAGAAACACATGTTTTGAGAACCACAGGAGGGATACTGTCAAACTGTAAGCTTTCCTAGATTTTAGCTCAGAGAGAGAGAGAGAGAGCTGAAATAACTATTTAAAAGAGATAATGACTCTAATCTTAAATAAAATGGAGGAGGTAGAATATTAGGAATAGCTCCGGGATAATCTAGAGTGGAATTAAAGGCAGAAGTTTGATTGAAGAGTTCAGCTTTAGCAGAAGATACGACAGCAGTACTGCTCTCAGAAGATACAAGAGAAGAAAAGAGGAATAGCAAAGTTACAGTTGACATGTTCAGCAAAATGACTGAAAGAGCATAAGGTACAGGAAAAAAAAAAAAAGATTGTTGGATTTTTTTACTAAAAAAAAATAGTTCTTGGTGTTTTGAGGAATAGATTTGCGTGGTTCGGGATGAATGTAAGAAGCTCGAGTTTCTGAAGTTTTACAGTAATTCCTGAAGATTGCCTTCCTGCTGCGAATAGCACGAAAAGAAGAGCTCATCTTAGATAGATAGAAGGGAAAAATTGAAGGTACACCACATTGCGCACTGAGAATCATTTCGGTTAATGAGATTATGCATTGCACACTTCAAGAAACCCCTTCCACGGGAAGAAGTACGACAGCAATTCAAACTAGCTAGCAGCACAGAAATGCCAAAGACATCTCCTCACCAAAGGCTGTGGCCGCTCCTGTGGAAAACTTGAGGCAGAAAAGGATACAAAGATAAGATGGTGATTGGATAAATCCAAAGGAGAAAATTTTTAACAATGTAAGGATGGGGACTGAAGGTTACGAAACTTCAAGATGCTGACTTCATGACCAAGACGGTCAGGGATGTGAGAACGAGAACGGGAGTTGCATCAACTACTTAAGGTTGTGTACTGAATAAAAAAGAAGTGGTAGGCGAGTTGGCTACCTGAATCATGAGGAATAGTTAATAAAGAACCGTTCGTGGTAGTAAACTTTGAAATCACCGTATATATATATATATATATATATATATATATATATATATATATATATATATATATATATATATATATATATATATATATATATATATATATATATATATATATATATATATATATATATATATATATATATATATATTATAAAGCTAGTTCCCAAAACAAAATATTGATTTGTTTCCCCATAATCTCTTGCCTTAAATTTGCAAATAGTCTTTTTTTTTTTTTAATTTAAGTCTTGTGTAGAAATTTCTTTCCTGTTTACTTCAAATGTAAACAAAATAAATACTTTTTGCAACTTAATAGGATATATATATATATAATATATATATATATATATATATATATATATATATATATATATATATATATATATATATATATATATATATATATATATATATATATATATATATATATATATATATATATATATATATATATATATTTTCAGGAGAAAGGTACCAGTAAAGATGGCAGTGGAGGTGGCGGCGGCGGGAAGGATGATAAACCCCAGGCTTCAGGATCCTAACCACTTCTTATTGACGGAAACTTTGATAAAAGAACATTTGTGGAGATAAAAAATTGGTCCAATGTCAAATAGTAATTAAGGCCTATTGTTACGTATTATGTACAATGGTTGTCATTGGTTAAGGGACACAATGAACAAAATACTTTCGTATTTCCCTCTTATCATATGGAGGGGTTTTATATACAGATCAAACGAATGTCAAACTTCTTAAAAACATTGAATATCTTGTTACTTTTATACCGTGTTTTTAAACTAGTGTTAATTTGTATTTTGTTCCATGAATTTTTTTTAGTGAAAATTTTGAGAATAAGTAATCCAGATATGATCAGTTCAGTTTTATAGTTTCGTTTACGTTGTGATGTTTAAAGGTATTTATTTCAATGATAACGAAAGAAGAATGTTACGACAAACGGGATCATTCTTTAAAATTAAGAATGATAGTCCTAAATCAAACATATTTAATTTTAGTAATATTTATTTTCAATTAAATAATTATATTATTTTCCTATTCTACAACAGTGCTCTCTGATTTGTGTATGCTTCGTTTTAGTCTTTGTACAACTCTATTTATTTTTTTTCAGTTTTATATAAATTACACCGGCCTTTAATTATAATCTAATCATTTTGCTACTCCGCCCCTTTTTTATAAAAATCAACATATTTCAGTTTTAGTCCTAAAAATACTATTTTAATATTTTATTTGTACATATCCCTTTTACTATTTATATTTTTTTAGCTATTTTTGTATTCGCTAATTTATAGAACTCGAGTTGGCTATCTAGTTTATATGACTGGTTATTTGATTTATTTTTTAAAAAATGTATCTTACCATTATGACGTCATAGGTGGTAGAGAATTAACCAATGATTTGTGTTGATAATGTAAGAAGAAAATTTGAGACTGTATTTTATAGATTTTGTAAATCCGATTAAGATGTGATATATAAGAAATAAAATACGACGCATTTATTATAAATAAAAATAATAACTATTAAAAATAAATGTATTTGTAATATCCGTTTACATTGATGTTACTTGTGATGTTTTCTTTAGTGATATAAAGCTATAACTGAGACTTAATAAGGCTGTAGTTTTTTATTATTATTATTATTAATTAACGAACCATGTTTATTATTATTATTATTATTATTATTTTATTTAACTTTAAATATTACTACTAAGAAGTATGTTTAAATGAAAATTATAGAATGACAGCAAAACGAAGATTTTTGTTTTCATAACTTTTTTGTTTTTGTAGTGAAAAAAATGTAACTATCAACAAATATGTCGTTTTTCTAATAAAATAAAAATACATGAATAAAATAGGTTAGAATAATAAATTCTTATACGAAAAATGATTGTAATAAAATAAAAATAATAATAATTAGACGCAATTTATATACTCCTTATTTAACATCATAAATTTTTCTTGTTTCTGTTACATTTGTCGACATTTTTGCCCTTTAAGTATCCCTTTAAAAAATTGAATACTTAAGCACTTCCTTAACTATTAAATACTTTTTTTCGGCTCTGTGATATCATTAATTATCAAAAGAATGTTGGAAACCTAATTGGTAGACATCATTAATTAATCTTAATCTTAGGCTTATTTTTTAAAAAAATTATTTTTCTTTTTTTTTTCAGAAAAGATTAAAAACTGAAGCATTTAAATCTTGATATTGAACACAAGCCCAGCCTTGTATAGACTATGTAACGACTAACAAAATGAAATCTGAAGATATCACAATTTAGCAACGTACCCATACATTAGATGTGCCGCATAGGTTTGTCCAATAGGTACTCCATTCTTTGTACACCTCATGCACTTTTTACGCAGTCAGATAATTTATTGAAAACTTGAAAAACTTATGCCGACTCTTGTAACTTTTAAAGATAACTCTTCATCTTCATTTGAGAATAGTGGCCAATGAAGTTATGCAAATTCTCATTTCTTCTTTATTAAAAATCAGTTATCTTCTATAACCTTACATCTTGTTCTTAACCGAAACTTGGGTCTTTGAGCCCTGCAGCAGCAAAAACAATTATGTAATTTCCTATACTCTCTTGTCTATATCAAATTCTCACCTTAATTCGGATTTTGCACATATGAATCCAACGACATTGTCAGTTCTCGTATTTGGTCTTATAATTTTTAACTTAATATAGTTTTGCAAATATAAAACTAAATTCATCTATGCATTTATACCCTAACTCTGCGATTATCATAAATTCTTCTTTCTTTCTTTTCCTTACAATAATTTGTGTTTTGGCCGGTGGGGTCCCTTAAGTTTGCAGAACATGTAACTGACGGGACTCATTTTGGCTTGGAGATCCCCACTCCATTATTTTTTCTTCAACTTAAGTAGGTGAAAACATTACCACTGTTTATTCTCTTGATAATCATCTCGGGACTATCTTCGTCGAGTTAGGAAGCCTCGATTTCTTCATGACTTTCTATAACATTCTGGGTCTTTATTTCAATTTCCTCTTTGTTGAACACCATCTCCCTTTCAGTAGACCTTACATTTTGTTCTTCACCTAAACATGCATTTCGTTTTCTAACTTGTGGAACGCCGACAGAACGTTTGCGGTGAAATAATTCTTTTGTAATCGAGTTTTGAGCATCCGACCCAATTACAACTTTTCAAATTAAATGTGCAAATTAAGTGGATTATTTAACATTACAATATCACCAGTATACCCAAGAGCTTCTACTAGATGCACAGCTGATGATTTTGTTATGCGCGCAAGCGGAAATAGTATATCCTAGAGCATCAATTTGTCACGGCAACTGTAGGCCGCTCGTCTTTCTGTAACTATTCGTGCAGCCGATTTTCCACCTATTGCAACTACACTGAGCCATCCGCAGTCAAGTCTCTTATTTTTTTCTGGATTTCTACGAACATTGCCTCTTGCATTTATTTCTTAATAAAAAAAAATATCCCACCCTGCCTTGAAGTGTGGTTGGATATTATCACACACATCCAGTCATTCAAACACAAGAGCCCCAGTTTATATATATATATATATATATATATATATATATATATATATATATATATATATATATATATATATATATATATATATATATATATATATATATATATATATATATATTTATATATATATATATATATATATATATATTTATCTTCTAACTCTACTGACTATCCTAAATACAATACTTTGACTATCTAAACTCCAAAGTAGAACACATACTCTCTTCTTTCTCTGAAATCATCAGTTTAGGTGATTTTAACGAATACGATATGCTAAGAAATTGTAAAGAGAAAGAAATAGAAAACACTAAAACAATACATTTATAACATAGGGCCTACCTCTGTATGCTGGTTATTAATGAAAGACTCCGTATAAGGTGTGGTAAAGCAGCTTTGGGGTCTCATTGCTTAGGAGATGGTAATATTATTAGCCTACATCTAATGACACACAGACAGCTGATCGCAGACGATTGCCGAAGCCTTCCTCCAAGGAGAATAAAGCATAGTAAAAGTATTACTTGGTAATTTAGATGAATGTTACAAATTTAGGACAATCTTGAATCCATATTATTTCAGCAAAAAAAGTAAAATAAATTTAAAATGGCTTCATAAATAACAAAAGTTTATTTTGATAATTACAAATATTTTTATATTTGTCTTAATTTATTTTCTTGATAAAAGTTTTACAGGAAAAACGATATTTGCCAAAAAAAAAAAAATTTGATTAATTAACGAAGTTGTTATTTTTTATGTTTAAAATATGACACTTTCTAGGACAATAACTTAGAAAATAGTCGTTGAAATTTGAATTTAATTAAACTCAAATGCAAAAGGGGCTTATCATAAGGTGACCATCCGTCCCGATTTTTTAAGCCGTGCCCCAATTTTTTTAGAGGGTAAATCTGGACGGATAATAGTATTTTATCCAACTTTAAATTAGATGGCAAAAATTTATTTTTTCTTTTGTAGAATGTCCTTAACTAATAAACCATATGACTTGTTTTTGAAAACAACAATCGTATTTCTTCTTTATATTAAAAATCACCCTTAAAACCCTTCCGAGCAGAGTATTTTTCAATGTTCAGAAGCGTCCCAACTTTTGGTCAGAAAAATATGGTCACCTTCACTTATCCCAGTTTTGTGTACATGAGCTTTTTGGGCGCCTCAGAAGAAATGCTTTAGTAGGCTAAGGAGAAAGTGATCTCTTAGCTCAAACTGGACCAGCCATAAGGCAGGGTTGCTAAAATATGGAAAACGATGTCCATCTCTACGATAAATAAATAAATAAATAAATAAATGAATAAATAAATAAATATATATATATATATATATATATATATATATATATATATATATATATATATATATATATATATATTATATATATATATATATATATATATATATATATATATATATATATATATATATATATATATATATGCCAGGGAGGACGTTGAAAGTACCCCGTTTTAGATGTGATAGGATATGTTAGTGTTAAGTTTGGCTGGTACTTCTGCACTTGGTTGCCCTGTTTTATCCTTTTTGTTTCTCAGAGGGTTTCACTAGCTAATCTTCGACTTTTCACTGGAGTGCGAGTTCCCCGGCCATACCACTCCTGTTTCCATTCCCGTTTTTCGCTTATCCTGAACAGACTTTAAGTCATATACTTAAACATAACCTTTAAAATAATTTTTTTTAAATTTTAAAATAAATTTTAAAAAAATAGCAAAATATGAACTTGCCTAGGAGATGCTTAAAGTGCGACATTTAAAAAAAAAAAAAAAAAAAACTATGCCACTTTTCAAAATCCATCATATCATTACCGGGGAATTGTGGCCTCCGAACATGGAGTTGGAGCCACCAAGTATTCGCCGACAGCTTGCCCTGGTTCATGGTCGTTTCTTATTAATTTCTGCAAAATTTTCAGTCTTTATTCCAATTTCACTTTGTTGAACATTATCTTTCTTCTAGACTTCATTTCTTGTTCTTGAACGTTTCGACAGCAAATACTTCTGTATTCCCACTTCTTATTTGTCTTCAATATTTAGCCAAAGGCAGTCGTTGTACATATCTGATCAACAATGTTATTTGTTTCACATGTTCAGTGATGAATTCAGACCATTTTCTCAGGGAGAGAATTATATTGTACCCCAGAGGAATTGCTAACAAAACGTTTGGATTTGGAAAAAAAAGGGGATCACAGATAAACCTAAGCATGTATGCACACGAATATGCACACGCACACACTATATACTTTTTTTATTTCACCTCTGGGTGGGCAAAGGCCAGAGGCCTACTAAAATTTCCACCGGAGTTAGGAGGAAACGGAAGCCTGATCAAATTAAAGGCCGACATGACCTGATACACGTCGTTTGAAGGTAGGGGAAAATAAATGAAGGGAGTGTGTTCCAGACTTTACCAGTAGAGTATATGTAAGATTGAACATAGCGGTTAAGTCTGAGAGTTAAACAGAGAAAGGATGAGACTGTGTAGAAAGTCATGTCGCAAGAGCTTTTCTCATTGGAGGAGGTATGCGACGAGAGAGTTCAGAAGAGCAGTGTCCGTTGCAATAGCGATAGTAAAGAGAGTGATGCAATAATTCGGCTGGCATAAAGGGATTGCAAAGAGTTAGTAAGACGGGAGAGTTGATGAGACGAAAAGCCCTAGACTTCCACCTTCTCAAGGAGAGCTGTATGAGTAGAGCCACCCCAGATGTGCGATGCATACTCCATACAAGGGCGAACAACAAACCTACAGAAAGCAAGCAATTGGGGTGGCGTGAAGTAATTCTGAAGGCGCCTCAGAGCACCCAACTTCTTTGTTTGAAAGAGGAGTAATGTAATCTTTCCAAGAAAGATCACGAGAAAATGAAACTCCGAGAATATTATGAACGGATGAAGGTTTTAATTGTGTGTTTTCGAAGAAGACATCATAGTTGTGGAGAGATGGAGGAACTGAGTTTTTGAGGCATTAAAAACAACCATATTTTCTCTGCTCTAATTAGAAATACGTGAAAGATCATAAGTTAGCTGCTCCAAGGCTACCCTTGTCGAGTCTATCAACTGTGTTGGGAGGGACGTCTTTCAAACTGAAAGGAGTAATAAAGGGATAAAGGGTGGAGTCATCACCATAGGAGTGGATAGGAGATGAAGTAATTGAGAGAAGGTCATTAATGAATATATATATATATATATATATATATATATATATATATATATATATATATATATATATATATATATATATTATATATATATATATATATATATATATATATATATATATATTACACCATTCCCCATGATGCAGGTCGACTGCAAAAAATTCCTGCAGTCGCACATGGAAAGAAAAAAAATGGTTAAAAGGAATCCCAGACCCTAGAACCATGCGAAGAACTATTCTTCATGATCCAACGTTGTTGCCGAATCCAAACTCGTGGAGGGGGTTCGATTTTCAAAAAAAAAAAAAATTTCATCCGATTCTCCTGAAAATTTCAATATAGATAGCTTTTTTCCCGACGAAAAAAATCAATTCCTAACGTTTTTACGATCGATTTAAGGTTTAGCAGTTATATCGGAATGTTTTTTCAAATTCAAATCTACGGTGAAGCCACATAAAAAAATTTTTGGTCTGAAATTTTTAGAGTTTGTTGCTAATTCTATTGGCTACAAAAACTTCTAATAGACTTTTTCTCCCAGAGTTACACAAAAAATATTATTAGCCCAAGACTGTCCCACCTATCGAAAAAAAATTATTTATTGAAAAAAAAAAAAACACTTTTCCGAGGAAAAATATTTAAAAAAAAAAAAAGTATAACTACTACGTAAATAAATTTTGGCATACTTATAAAGGAGTGTTGTCGCTACAAATTCCTTTTTATACTTTATTCGATTTGATTTGTTTGTTCCGAGATATGACCTCTCAAAAAAGGTCCATTTTTGGCAAATTTTCAAAAATTCCAAAAGTTTGAGAGGTATATCTTTCTTCAAACAATTAGCATTTAATAATGCTCTAAATGAAAGTTGTAGACCTATTCCTCCTCTAAAAAATATCCAAAAATAAAAAAAAATACTCTATAGGGATTTTTTTTAAATAATTTTTTTCTCCGAAAAGGTAAAAAAAAATTTTAAAAAATATTCGACTGATTATACCTTTTTTCATGGACGTGATTTCAAAAATCTGTTCCGACGAATGCAAGAAATTGGGGCTAGGATTGTTCAGGGAAATTTTCACCTCATGTAGACTAAAATTTGACCCCGCTAATCATTTTTTTTTTCGACCTTTGACCACTAATACCTATGAAACCGTTATAGACTCACAAAAACGCTATAAATGGAGCTTTTTTTCACCGGGAAAAAAAGCTATATACACTGCAAATTTCAGCTCAACCGGTCAAAAAATAAAAGTTTTCAAGAAAAAGTAGAACCTTCCCCTTTTATATTCTTAATAGTAATGTTGAATTCTCCACTTAAGCCCGAAAGTATGTTAATTGAAAGTTTTGTTGCTCCTCCAGAAAATTTTGAAAATTAATTTAAATGCGTTTCATTATTTTTGTTTTTTAAA
>SEYY01000831.1:0-30418 GCA_009176605.1 Armadillidium nasatum
AACAAAGATTAGCACGACTAGATTCTAAGGAATCATAAACATAAAGAAAATTGTATTTGCTCGACTCGTCTGTACAGAACAATCACAAAAAGCATTAAAGTTTTTATTCAAAACTGTCAACCTTTGACTTCAACTCCAGTCTCCAGAAACATGAGCCTCTTTTCTAACTAGAAGAATATTTAAACTGGCAACTACCAATATATAATTTATATATATATATATATATATATATATATATATATATATATATATATATATATATATATATATATATATATATATATATATATATATATATATATATATATATATATATATATATATATATATATATATATATATATATATATATATATATATATATATATATATATATATATATATATATATATATATATATATATATATATATTTTTAAGGCGAGATTACAGTGCCTTAGTTAATTGATATGAATATAGGTATACACTTTAACCTAAGCTTGTATATAGTAGTCAATGTACTTCTATATATATATATATATATATATATATATATATATATATATATATATATATATAATATATATATATATATATATTTTATTAAATAAATCCCAGTTTACTAAAGCACTTTCACTACAAATCACTTTTCATTTGATATAAATGATGAAAACTTAAGATATTTTAGAGAGTACCAAAATGCACATTACCATGTAATTCGTGTTATAGGCTAGAGTCGCTTTGGTTTATCTTATTTTCAATATTAGGCCTAAAGTAATTTAAATTCTAATAAAAGTTCTATTAATTGTTCCTAAAAAGTCAGTTTTTATTTTAAATTTTATGTGAGAGTACAATCCTGCATAAATACCAACTTAGAGGCTAGAGTAAGTTGGGTCCTATGCCAGTTCCAGATGTAGTCCTAAAATATTTTAAAATTTTTATAAAATTTCTTTTAATTCTTCATAAAAATTCAGTTTTTATGTTATTTTTATTTCTGCTTGGTTTATTTACCATAATTTTATAATTTCTGCACGCCCTAGGTCGTTTCTTCACTATGTATGCCACCGTAAAAAATTGTAATTTATCTGATTTTATTTATTTATTTTCTTTTTCAAAAACCTTTCTATTCATTTATTTATTCTTTTATATTTGTTCTATATTCTGCCACATTACTGGGAAATCACCACTTGCAACAAAAATGTCTGCTACAAAGCTTGCACAAAAGCTATATTTCAGCTTAGGGTCGTGGGACCTAGATCGTTAACGTTTTATGAAAAATTTATTTCTTACTTTGTTCTGGTATATTTTATCTTATTAATTGTAATTTTGCATAGGTGTTTAATACTCTTGATAACTTTATTGTATTTATTATTTTTCACAACGTTTTTACAATTAATTTCACAACAAATGTACAAGCATGGCATCTTTCAACCGGTTCGTTCTAGAATATGCTACAAAAATTTTCTAATCCTGATCAATATATGTACAGCATGAACGATATCGATATAATCAATATATTGTTCATTTAATATAGAAATTATTTAATAATTAAATAACATTTATATTAAAAAAATTTCAAAAAATAAAAAAAAAAAAAAAAAAAAAAAAAAAAAAAAAAAAAAAAAAAAAAAAAAAAAATATATATATATAATATATATAATATATATATATATATATATATATATATATATATATATATATATATATATATATATATATATATATATATATATATATATATATATATATGCTATTTGAATACTTTTCTTTTCAATAAGTAAAATATTTTAAATAAGACAAATTAAAGAGGGTGTGAAAAATTTATTATATATATATATATATATATATATATATATATATATATATATATATATATATATATATATTCTTACAGAACGCCACCACTCACGGGCAGAGACCTTTTCAAGGAGGGGGCACACACACATGGACAAAACTCATACAAACACACACACCTAACGTACAGCCCTCAGGTGGGCACAGACGGAAGACTTAAAGAGTGGAAGATTAAATACAGTTGGAAAAATAGAAGATGGTAGAGAATTCCACAGAATAGAGGTGGCTGGAAAGAAGGAGGTACCACAACAAGCTAGCCTGGGATTCCCTACGTCCACACAAAATTGGTAAGAAAGCAGGGCACCCCTCGTGCAACGATGACGACGCAACGGTGGAGGAATGAGAAAGGCAAATTCCTTCGAGCACCTGCCATTGTAGTACCTGTAGAAAAGAGATTGCGCGCCAACGTCACGTCGCAGAGATAGAGCGTCAAGAGAGTTTAAAAGTAGGGGACAGTTTATAATCTTTTAGCTTTTGACTCAACCCTATCCAGAAGAGAGGAGGAGCCAGAGCCCCCCCCCCCAAATGTGAGAACAGTACTCCATACATTGGTGAATAAGACCCTTATATATATCGAGCAACTGCTCAGAAGAAAAAAATTCTCGAAATCTGAACAGAACTACAAGCTTCTTAGAGGCCGCTTTAGCAACCATTGTGATATGTGGGTTCCCAGACAGTTTGTTGTTTATGTTTAGACCAAGAGTGTTAATGTTATTTACAGGTAAGACGGGAGAGCCATCGAAGAGGATAAGAAAGTTGGGAGATGTTTTTGAGAGGGAGATGTAAAGAAGTTGAGTTTTTAAAGAGTTGAATTTCACAAGGTTGCTATGTCCCCTCCGGGAAATTCCATCCAGATCGGCAAGAATAGAATCGGAAAGTTGAAGACGAGAAGCAAGTCTAGAAGCAAAAGAAGGAGAAGATTTGAAATGAGTAGAAGAATGTAGAGTTGAATCATCAGCATAAGAGTGAACAGAGTTAGAAGTGCAGTGGAGAAGATCGTTGTTGAAAAGTAAGAATAAGGTTGGAGATAAAACAGAACCCTGAGGAACACCACAGTTGACAGAAAAGGAGGAAGAGGTCGCTCCATCTACAACTGCCGAAATGGAACGATCTGAGAGAAAACTAGACAAGAGTAAGCAAAGAGAAGGAGGAAACCCAAAGGAAGGGAGCTTAGAGAGCAGTGACACATGCCATACCCGGTCGAAAGCCTTGGATATGTCAAGCGCCACCACACAAGACTCCCCGAAGTCCCTAAGGGCAGAAGACCATAGATCAGTAAGATAGGAGAGTATGTCACCAGTTGACCTCGAGCGACGAAAGCCATACTGGTGATCAGAGAGAAGAGAATGAGACTCCAAATGATCCAGGAAATGAGAGTTGAGGAGAGTTTCAAAATTTTTAGATGGAACACAAGTGAGAGCTATAGGTCGATAGTTAGAAGGGTCAGAACGGCTACCTTTTTTCGGGATCGGCTGAACCAACGCACGCTTCCAGCATAGAGGAAAAGTATTAGTATTAAGACATAGAGAGTAGAGCTGAACGAGGACAGGGGCCAACTCGGAAGCACACTCCCTCAGAACACGAGGGGGAATGCCATCCGGGCCACTGGCCTTCCTGACGTTCATAGATTTCAGGATTCCATGCACCCGATCATGAGTAATTATAGGTAGAGGCATGGGACACCTGAGAGGGGAAGGAGTAGGAGGAGGGATGCCAGAATCGAGCATGGTGGAATTAGAAGAAAAAAGGAGGCCGAAGAGATTAGCCTTTTCAGAAGGAGTATTAGCTACAGAACCATCAAAGCGAATAAGAGGAGGAAAGGCAGATTTACAGAAGTTGTTAGAGATATTTTTGACAAGAGGCCAGAAATTTTTATCAGTAGGAGAGCCATGGAGGTCAGCGCACTTCCTTTTAATGAAAGTACGCTTAGTCCGTCGAAGAACATCCCTGCAACGATTCCGGGCTGAATGAAAATTAGCAAGAGTGATAGGAGAAGGAGAGTTTTTCCATTCATGATAAGCATTGTCTCTCTCCCGGAGGGCAAGAGAACAATTGCCATCGAACCATGGATTTTGAGGAGAAAAAGATTTAGTTGAAGATGGAATGAATCTGCCCATCCCTTCAAGGATTACTGCCCCTACCTTTTCAGCAGAGACAGAAGCGTCCCCTGAGACAAAGCAAGATTCATTCCAATGATAGTTAGCAAAGAAGCGGCGCATTGCCCCTCAATTAGCCCGATTAAAGTGCCAGAAAGTACGTTTAGGGCATGGTGGAGCTGTTGGAGAGAAAGCATTATAACTAAGAGCTATAAGATTATGGTCAGAGTTACCAATAGGAGGGAAAATGGTGTATTTATAACTAGAAGGAGTAGTGGTGAAGCATAAATCAAGTGTATTCAAGAATTGGTTAGGACGATCTGGAATGTGTGTGGGTTCCCTAATCAACTGCTCCAGATCGTTAAGAATGCTGAATGAATTGGCCTCCCTCCTACCTGTATCAGTATGAGAGGAACCCAACCACTCAGTGTGGTGTACGTTGAAATCCCCTAAATAGAGGACCTCAGCATTTGGATGAGAAGAAGTGACAGTCTCGTGAGTAGTAGTAGATCTATGGTCTTCGGCCCTTAGGGACTTTGGGGAGTCTTGTGTGGTGGCGCTTGACATATCCAAGGCTTTCGACCGGGTATGGCATGCGTCACTGCTCTCCAACCTCCCCTCCTTTGGGTTTCCTCCTTCCCTTTGCTTACTCTTGTCTATTTTTCTCTCAGATCGTTCCATTTCGGCTCTTGTAGATGGATCAACCTCTTCCTCCTTTTCTGTCAACTGTGGTGTTCCTCGTGGATCTGTTTTATTTCCAACTCTATTCTTACTTTTCATTAATGATCTTCTCAACTGCACTTCTAACTCTTTTCACTTTTATGCTGATGACTCAACTCTACATTCTTCTACTCATTTCAAATCTGCTCCCTCTTTTGCTTCTAGAGTTGCTTCTCGTTCTCAACTTTCCGAATCTATTCTTGCCGATCTGGATGGAATTTCCCGGTGGGGTCATAGCAACCTTGTAAAATTCAACTCTTTAAAAACTCAACTTCTTCCCATCTCCCTCTCAAAAACACCTCCTAACTTTCCTATCCTCTTCGATGGCTCTCTCGTCTTACCTGTAAATAACATTAATATTCTTGGTCTAAACATAAACAACAAACTGTCTTGGAAACCTCATATCACAATGGTTGCTAAAGCGGCCTCTAAGAAGCTGGGGGTTCTGTTCAGATTGCGAGAATTTTTTTCTTCTGAGCAGTTACTCCAAATATATAAGGGTCTTATTCGCCATTGTATGGAGTACTGTTCGCACATTTGGGGGGCTTAGGCTCCTCCTCTCTTCTGGATAGAGTTGAGTCAAAAGCTAAAAGATTAATAAACTGTCCCCTACTTTCAAACTCTCTTGACCCTCTATCTCTGCGAAGTGACGTTGGCGCGCAATCTCTTTTCTATAGGTATTACAATGGCATGTGCTCGAGGGAATTGGCTTCCCGCATTCCTCCACCGTTGCGTCGTCCTCGTTGCACAAGGGGTGCCCTGCTTTCGCACCAATTTTGTGTGGACGTAGGAAACCCCAGGCTAGCCCGTTGTAGTGCCTCCTTCTTTCCAGCCACCTCTATTCTGTGGAACTCTCTACCATCATCTATTTTTCCTCCTGTATTTAATCTTCCTCTCTTCAAGGCTTCCGTATGTGCCCACCTGAAGGTTGTACGTTAGGTGTGTGTGTGTCTAAAGGAATTTTCTCCTTATGTGTGTGCCCCCTCCTTGAAAAGGGCTCTGCCCGTGAGTGGTGGCGTTCTGTAAAAATATATATATATATATATATATATATATATATATATATATATATATATATATATATATATATATATATATATATATATATATATATATATATATATATATATACATATAGGTAAAGGTGGAGATTGTTTCTGAGTTTCGATTGTTAAAAAATATCGAAAATCGAAAATATCGGAGAAGCCTATCGTAAACAGGAGAGTTGCCAGAGGTACTATTACTAGACATACACACAATTATTATTGCTTACTTTTCTAGCAGAACCTAATTCGACTTATCATAACCTGAACTACCGAAATTGCCGTAAAAAGAGGCCTAACCTACACAAGAATTTGCCGTAAAAGAGACCTAACGTACACAAGAACGTTTGCACGACATAGTAGCCTAGGGCTAATTATAGGTATAAAAATATCGATTAAAATAAAATATCGACATAAAAAAATATCGATATAAAATATATCGAAACTCAGAAACAATCTCCACCTAAGCCATATATATATATATATATATATATATATATATATATATATATATATATATATTATATATATATATATATATATATATATATATATATATATATATATATATATATATTTAAACCGATAGTTTCGAGGGCAATTTGAAATTTTTTTAAATATCGATTATCGATATATCAATTTTTTTTTATATATATCGTCATCCATAGTATAAGTTTTAGCTTTTAATTACCCTGTACCGGGTAAAAGTAATAAAATTTGACTGATTAAGAAAGAAACTGAAATATAAGACCAAATTGTTTTTAAAGAAAACTGAAGCGCAAATTGGTAATCTCTACTTTCAAAAAACTTGCGAAAAGCGCAAATTATATTGATAGAGAGCAAATTTGCGCTTTTGCGATCTTAAAAAAAGTTGTTTCGCCCAAACGCAAATGCACAAATGTTTACCTAAAGAGCAAATTGTGCTTTTCGCTTTTGCGCTTTCATTTGCTCTTATGCCCACCTTCTTATATATATATATATATATATATATATATATATATATATATATATATATATATATATATATATATATAATATATATATATATATATATATATATATATATATATATATATATATATGACAAGTTACGCAAAGAAGTGCTTTTAAGAATACTTTAATATTTAGATTTACTCTCTTAATTTTATTAGATTTTCAATTATTGATTAAAAATATGTCTAGATGCGTTTAAATACTATTTGATATATATATATATATATATATATATATATATATATATATATATATATATATATATATATATATATATATATATATATATATATATATATATATATATATATTCATTTTTTTTTAAATACAACTAATAAGAGTGAATGAAAATGTACATACAAATATAAGATATCTGTTTCCTTTTCATAGAAGCAGCAACAGCTGTTTTGTATCAATCTTACATTATTCTTAATTTTTCGTTAATTTTTAAATTGTTCAGATAAGTATTTCTACTTGCATTTTAATTTTTTGTTTCTATCCTTAGGTATTTCAAGTTGCGTACGTCATTATTAAGAGCGCCATATCGCCACGACCTGGAAACTGGATTTTGGAACGCTCCTTAGATAATGTTATCTATAAACCTTGGCAATTTTTTGCGATTTCAGACCATGAATGTAATTTATTTTACAACATGGAAGCTACACCAGGAAGACCACGATACCGATCAGATACTGATATCATTTGCACTTCATATTTTTCAAAACTGAATCCATTAGAAGGAGGAGAGGTACTTTATTATTTAGATTTTCCAGTTTATTGTACTGAATAAATACTATAAAACTCTTTAACACTTATTTTTGGTTATTAAATATTTTTAATTTTTTTTGAAGGAATCGAATTTGACATTTAAAAATTGAATCAAATTTGTGAAATAAAAAAAGGAATTGCAAATATAGTGGGGATTTTTAAGTTAATTTGAAATAAAAAACGGAGAGATTACAAAAAAAGATTTCAAAAAGCATTGTTGAGCACTGCTCAAAATAGGGAAAATTTCAGTGTCCATTGTAATTATAATTAGAAATAAAACAACAAGAAATTTAATCATTCAAAAAACAAAAAATAATAACAAATATTGATCATTTATAAAAAGCCCAAATGATAAGTGAATTTCCAATCTATCGATGATTTATTTGATTCAAAAACACTTGATAGACATTAGTTTTTTCTTTTCTCCACGAAATTTATGACTAAATACTGGAATTTCATTTTATCTTGTCTTTGATGGAAAAATCACATTATTTTTTTTATTCTAAAGGAATCTACCAAAATTGTTCTTCTATGGTATCTTAGAAGATTGCTCTGAATGGAGGCGTTCTTCCTTGAAAAGAGTATAATAAGCATGAAAAAAATTTTCAGTCGAGTAATTCTTAGGGAAGTCATACTGACTATTAATGGTTATGGTAAATAGGAAATCTCAAGCATTTACCATTACTATTAAGTTGAGAATTTTTGATAAACTGTAATTAAAATAAAAAAAAAAAAATGAAAATTTGCAGGTTGAGAAATAAATTTCACCTTTCGGTGCAGGGTTAATATTCCCTCGCTTCAGTTAAGAAAAATAGTTAGAAATTAATATTCAGAAACTGTATAAGCTCAAGCTCTGAAATACATCTTTCCCCTTTCAATTTTATATTCTGTTGAAACTTCTTCCTTCATTCCTCACTAATATTACCAAGTTCGTCTTGAAAGATATGTACTTGGCTATGTAAATGTATACATTTACGCTCACATTAATACCCTAATTTTGAAAGATAGCGTACATATTTTCCACAAGTTCGTAATTGTCTGAGAAATAACTGTACCAGCCGAAAGCTTTAAAATCATTCATCACTTTTGTAAAATTGAATACGTTGTTCAGTTTGTCAAAATGAAAACTATTATGGATTTCTGCGTCTAGTTTTTCTATCCTGTTTTTCAAGCTTGATAGAGAGTTGTATGAGAATAATTTTATCAGTCAATAACTGATTAAGAATGTTCATTGCACCTGTAATAATGTTTTCTTTAAAACCTTGAAGTTCATTTTTATTTTTTTCAATGATATATATTGCTTCATTTTGTTCCACTATTCTTCAAGCAGATGAAACAAGGATAATTTTCTGCTCCAGAAAAAGTTGACCATCTTTTGATCAATACAAATGCACTATAGCCTATTAAATTAGAAAGTTTCGTCAAGATCATTCTGATATTATCCTGTCAAGAAAGTGAGCAATTAGAAGAGATACATTTAAGGCTTCTAGTATAGGTGGTATAGACTAGCTGACAAATGAGGCACAGAAGTGTACTTTTTGCTTTACACCACTAGTAGTGGTGACAGTATTTTTCAAAAGGCATTCCTACCCTCTTCATATACGACACTTGTCACTGTTTATACCCTTAATTACTCTTTATTTTATCAATTTTATAACGAGAGCAAATAATATTGCTTCAGGGATAAAAGGAAGTGATAGTATCTAAAGGTTGCTCCTCATCCTTCACTTTTTTTCACCCCTTAACGCCAGAGAGAGTTTGTTTACTTTGGTTCAACTATGGCAAAGGTCTTCTACCCTCATTAATTTCGCGTAGTTTACCCGGTCTTTGCGTTAAATCTCATTTTAAAAAATACTGTCTCTCTTCTTCAAGATCTCATCTAGTGTCTTTTTTGTTAATATCCCTGTGGGCAAAGGCTGGAAGCCTACCAATTTCCATCGGAGTTGGAAAAACAAATTCTTGTCATTAAAGGCCGATATGTCCAGATACTTGACATTTGAAAGTATGCAAGTCAAATGAAGTTGGAAAAACAGATAAAGGGAGTGTGTCCCAGACTTTACCAGTAGAGTAATCATGTAAGATTGAGCATAGCGGTTAAGTCTGGAGTCAGAGAGTTGAGCAGAGAAAGGATGAGAGTGTGTAGAGAGGCGTGTCGCACGAGCTCATCTCAATGAAGGAGGTATGAGACGGAAGAGTTCAGAAGAGCAATGTCCATTGTAATAGCGATAGTATAGAGAATGACGCAACAATTCAATAGGCAGAAAGAGACAGGAGAGAGTTAGTGAGACCAGGAGAGTTGATGAGACAAAAAGCCTTTGACTCCACCTTCTCAAAGAGAACTGTATGAGTGGAACTACCCAAGATGTATGAGGCGTATTCCATACAGGGGCGGATAGCACCCCTTTAAAGAGGTAGCAAATAGAGTGGCATGAAGAAATTTTGAAGGTACTTCAGAATGCTCAATCTATTGGAAGCTTGTTTAGAAGGAGAAATTATGTGATTTTTCCAAGAAAGATAACGTGGAAAAGAAACACCGACAGTGTTAAGAACAGATGAAGATTTGAGTTGTGTGTTTTCGAATAAGATATAATAGTTGTGAAGAGGATTGTGTCGAGTAGAGATAGATGAACTGAGTTTTTGAGGCTTTTCTCTGCCCGAATTTGAAATAAAGAGCAATCAACTGGGGTGGCGTAAAAAAACCCGAATGCGCCTCAGAACACCCAACCTCTTAGAAGTTTGTTTGAAAGAGAAGTAATGTGATCTTTCCAAGAAAGATCAAGAGAAAAACAAACACCGAGAATATTGAGGACAGCTGAAGGTTTGAGTTGAGTGTTTTCGAAGATGTCATAGTTGTGTGGAAGATTTTGTCCAGTAGAAAGATTGAGGAGCTGAGTTTTTGAGGCATTGAAAACAACCATGCTTTCTTTGCTCCACTTTGAAATAAGAGAAAGATCAGAGATCAGTTACGCCAATCCATCCTTCTTGAATCTATTATTGCTTTCAAACTGAAAGGAATAATGAAGGGTATAGTCATCAACATAGGGGTGGATAGAAGAGGAAGTAATAGAGAGAAGGTCATTAATGAATAGTAGAAAAATTGTTGGGGATAGTTCAGATCCTCGAGGAACACCACTATTAATAGATTTAAAGGAAAAACAGTGGCCATCTGCAACAGCTGCTATGGAACGTCCGAAATGGAAATCAGAGGGAAGTATAGAAATCAAAACTTTGTGCCAGACTCTATCAATATTTTTCGATATGTCCAGCGCGACAGTAAAAGATTCACTAAAATACCGAAGAGCCGAGGATCAAGAGTTAGAGAGAAGGAAAAATATGATAACCAGTAGAGCGTTTCTTACTAAAGCATACTGGCGATCAGAGATAAGAATTGAAGAATTAAGATGTTTCCAAATCTTCCTGTTAAGGATAGATTTAAAAACTTTAGAGAGAACGGAGGTCAAAGATTTGGGATGATACTTGGGGGTTGAGAAGGATCCCCTTCGGCACAGGCTGAATGATGGCACGTTTCTAGAAGGAAGTGAAAACTGAAGTAGAAAGACATAGACGAAATAGTTTACCAAGACAGGGTGCAAGCTTGAAAGCACAGGTTTTGAGAATCACAGAAAGATATAAATATGACCTTACGCTTTCTTAGATTAAGCTCAGAGAGAGCAGAAGTGACGTCTTAAGAAAAATTCTAATTTTAAGCATAATTGAGTTGAAGGGGATTGAAAGAGTAGAAACTGCTCCGAAATCGTCTAAGGTTTAATTAGAGGCAAAAGTTTGGGCAAAGAGTTCATCTTTAGAAGAAGGTAAAATGGCAGAGGAGGGAAAGAGGAAGAAGTAAAGTTAGAGTTGACATTTTTTGCAAAGTGACAGAAAGGGCGTGAAGAAGAGAAACCAGAAATATTAATGCATTTTCTACGGAGAAAAGTGTTTTTGGTGTTGCGGAGGAAAGATTTTACACGATTCCAGGATAAAATATAAGTTGCGTGAGTTTCTGGAGTTTGAAGACAACGGTAATCCCTAAAGGCAGCATCCCTGCGGTGAATAGCACGAGAACAAGCAGAGTTAAACTAAGGTTTGTTAGATTTAGTAGAACAGAAAAAATATGGAATGTAAGCCTCCATGCCAGAGAGAATCCCCTCGGTAATGCGTTCTGCACACTCCGAGGTCCCCCTGCCATGGTAGTAATAATAATCATTCCATGGGAATTCAAAGAAGTACGTTCGCAAGTCCGACCAGCATGCGGCTCCAAAATGAAACAAACGTTTCCTCGCAATAGGAGTGGGTTTTTTCGGCAGAAATCTTGAAAAGATAGAAGAGAATACAGATATAAGAAGGTGATTTGAGGAACCCAAAGGAGGAAAGAGTTTAGCAGTATATGGAGAAGAATTTGAAGTTAGAAAAGGTCTAGAATGTTGGGTTAATCTCAAAGGCAATCAGGGATATACTAGTAGGGAGTTGCACAAACTACTCAAGGTCGTTTTGGATAGCGAAATGAAAGGCACGTGGCTAGTAAGATATACTTATATCAGGAATTCTTGAAGTATATTTAGAATATTTTAAAATATTAATTTATTTATTTATTAATTTATACGTTTAGCAAGAAGAGTGTGTGGACCTTTTGTATAAAGGAAAAGGTGATAAATTTGAGTGTAGGAATGCTTAGAATAGTGGGAAATGTGTATGGTAGAATTTTATTGGGAAGGATAGGATTTGATGGGTTTTCGAAGAGAAGGAAGGGAGTGTATGGATCAGGTTTTCACCTGATGAATGATTGAGGAGAAAAGTAAAGATAAATGAAAGGATATATTTACGTGTTTTATGGATCTAGAATTGGCTTAAGATAGGGAAACAGAAGTAAAGTGTTAGAGGTTTTGAGAGAGTGTGAAATTGAGAAGAAGGTACTGGAGGGCATTAGAGCATTTTGTAGGAATAGCAGAGCGTAGAGAGAGTAATTAGTAAGGAGACAGTTTTTTATGCGAATAATGGATTGAGACGGGGTTGTGTAATGTCTCCAGTGTTGTTTAATTTATTTATTGACAAAGTAGTGAGAATGATTGAAAGGGTATGTAGGGGGTGAGAATGAGAAAACAACAGGGTGTGTGTGATGCGAATATGTTGCATGTGGATTTTTTTACTTTTGCAAGGAACACAAAGAAGTTTATATATATATATATATATATATATATATATATATATATATATATATATATATATATATATATATATATATATATATATATATATATATATTGTACATATTAAAATTACTGTACATTACCTAAATGCGGGTAAGAGTAAAGTGTTGTGGATTAAAAATGGGGAGACGGGTGTGGATGGTAGAGATGGAATGAAAATTAAAGTGGAGTGGAAGAAACTGGTGTGGGTTAATCATTTAAATGACTGGGGGTTAATTTTGAGGAGGAGTATGGTAGTGATGGGATAAAGTGGGTCATAAAATAAGAGAGGGGGAGAAGGTGTTGGAAAGTTTTAGAGATATTTGGATAAAAGAAGGTTGCCAAAAGAAGTGAAGGTGAAAATATTTGAAGAGAGCTGTATTCCGATGGTCATGTGTGGGAGCGAAGTATGGAGGTTGAATGCGAGGAAGAGAAAATAGGTTATAAAGTATTTGAAATGAAGGGTTTGTGGGTGGTGTGTGGTGTAGGTAGACGGGATAGAGTCAGGAATGCTAGAATAAAGAAGATATGTGGTTGGAGAAGGAATATGATTGAGAGAGTTGAACGAGCTTGTTGAGATTGTTTGGGCATGTTTGTAGGATGAATGCAGAGAGACTGGTAAAAAAGTAATGAAAAGTGGAGAGTGTGAGAGGTAGGGGAAAACCGAGGGGAGGTTGAATGGGTGGGGGTCAAGGAGTTATTGAGATACAGAGGGATGAGCTGAGAGGAGGGTGTACGGTTGATGGAGGATAGGAGTGAGTGAAAAAGATTGGAGAGGGGGTGAATGCTAGGAAATGAATGTGGCCGACGGTAGGCACCACCCCACGATTGTGGGAAAAGATATGAGAATAAAATAGAATATATATATATATATATATATATATATATATATATATATATATATATATATATATATATATATATATATATATATATATATATATATATATATATATAAAGGAACACTTTTGGCTGCTGACACTGGCACCGAGGGAAATGAGGGGGGAGGGGGGAGATAATAGGCCGCGTTCTTTGATGAATGATTGAGGAGAAAAGTAAAGATAAAGGGAAGGATATGTTTACGTGTTTTATGGATCTAGAACAGGCTTAAGATAGGGGGACAGGAGTAAGCTGTGGGAGGTTTTGAGAGAGTGTGAAATTGAGAAAAGGTACTGGAGAGCATTAGAGTATTTTGTAGGAATAGCAGAGCGTAGAGAGATAGTAATTAGTATGGAGACAGAGTTTTTTATGCGAATAATGGATTGAGACGGGGTTGTGTAATGTCTCCGGGGTTGCGTCATTCTATGACGTAATTTACATAAAAATGGGACTCAAATATTTTGGATACATAATTACACAGTATAGAGAATAAAATTTATATAATATATTAAATGAAAGGAATATGAAGTCATTCCGTTATTTTTTTTAAAAAAAATTTATATCTCTAGTGGGCAAAGACCGGAGGCTTACTAAATTCCACCGGAGTTGGGAAAAATCCTATCTTGATCGACGGAGGCCGACATGTTCAGATACACATCGCTTGAAAGAAGACAAGGTGTTGCTTACCTTAAAGGCAAATTGAGATGAAACCACCTCCTGTGGCTATTTGGTGAACTTTTTAGTGTGTGTGTGTGTGTGTGTGTGTGTGTGTGTGTGTGTGTGTGTGTGTGTGTATGTGTTTGTGTGTTTTTTATTTATTTATTTTTTTTTTAATATCTCCAGTGGTATTTTATCTCCACTTGCGGATAATCTTGCGATTTTTCGGTAGCACTTGTGGTTTTTACTTCTGGTTTCAAGTGGTTTTACTTCTGGTTCCCACGCTCTTCTTCGAGGAATTTATAGCTTTTTATAGCAATTTCTTTCTTTTCTTAGCACTTTCTAGTAACGGCATGTGCCACCCTTGCTTAGGCAACACTCTCTCGGTACGAAGGGAGTGTCATTGTCAGCCAAAGCTGGCACTAAGGGTTAGGCCTTATTACAAGACATTGCAATGTTGCAAGTCACCCTTTGGTGATGACGTCACACTCGAGTGCATGCGCACACAAACACACGCATACGCACGCACGCACACACACTCCTGACTCCGTGACGCGACGGCTCTTGATAATCTTGATACTATGGCGTCATCCCTCCGCCATATTTCATATGATCACGTGGTTTTGAATAAAATTTACAAAAGTTATTGCGTGAAATAAATAAAAAATGAGATAGTTTAAAAATATTTTTTAAAAGTTCTCGCTTAAATTATAAATTAAGATTATTTAAAAATAAATTTAAGTTACAGCCTGAAGAAAACAGGGTGAAGATTATAGGATAAATACGTAAAATTATGGTGCCATTAAAGAAATAAAGTCATGAGATGTTAATTATATGTTATAATATCTGTTTATGATGCGTTCGAATGAACAAAATCAACTTAAGATATTGAATTGCTATGTAACAAGGAATGTTTTATTTATAAATACAATTAGTATCGTTAAATATTGTAGTCGCGGGTATGAAACAGTTGGTTCAGATATTGTAAACACGTGGTTATGTCATATGCTAAATAAATGTAAGTAATGAAATGATTCATGACCAGAAAATATCTGGAAAACGTATAAGGTGTTTACGTCATGACTTGTGGAAATTAAAAGTAATTTGGGTTGGGGGGGGGGGGGTTAAAAATATACGTCCCGATACTGAAGTTTTAATTTCTAATCCGTGATAATTGTGTAATGAGTATAAAAATGATTTGATCCCCCACTTGTGATAATATAACAGAGACAGCATGTGAAGATATAAGTGATATTATATATATATATATATATATATATATATATATATATATATATATATATATATATATATATATATATATAATATATATATATATATATATATATATATTAGGGATGCAGCGATACCAAAATTTTTACCGATACCGATACCGATACCTAAAAATTACCCGATACCGATACCCGATACCCGATACCTAAAAATATGCCGATACTTGCCGATACCATACCGATACTTTACTCTTATCCAAAAAATTTGCCAATACCGATACCGATATAGTTTCTGAAAATATGCCGATACTTGCCGATACCGATACTTCACTCCATCTCTATATATATATATATATATATATATATATATATATATATATATATATATATATATATATATATATATATATATATATATATTATATATATATATATATATATAAGATATGGGTATGGTGAGGGTAGGCCGTATATGATGACATTTTCTACAGTGATATGTGTACTCATTCAAAGATCACGGGCTCGAGACCTGAATGGAGAGGAAACTGATTAGAAATTAATGAGAAGGTGTTGCTTACCTTGAAATGAAAGTGGGGATGACTTGCATGTTTCACTGTATATCTTAACCGATGACAGCAGTCTTTGATGATACTCTTGAGAGAAATGTTCAGCATAATATGAAGGCTTTTAAAATATAAAGAATAATAATTTAAATAATTGGAATAAGATGTCATTCTAATACGTCATATGCATAAAAATGGGACTTAGATATTATGGATACATAATTCCACAGTATGGAGAATAAATTTTATATAATATATTAAATGAAAGGAATATGAAGTCATTCCGTTATTTTTTAAAAATATTTTATATCTCTAGTGGGCAAAGACCGGAAGCCTACTAAATTCCACCGGAGTTGGGAAAAATCCTATCTTGTTCGAAGGAGGCCGACAATGTCAGATACACATCGTTTGAAAGTATGCAAGTCAAAGGAAGTTGGGAAACAGATAAAGAGAGTGTATTCCAGACTTTACCAGTAGATTATATGTAAGATTGAGCATAGAGATTGAGTCTGGGGTCTGAAAGTTGAACAGAAAAAGGGTGAGACTGTGTAGAAAAGCTTGTCGCACGAGTTCTTCTCAATGAAGGAGGTATGCGACGAGAGAGTTCAAAAGAGCAGTGTCTGTTGTAATAACGATAGTAAAGAGAGAGTGACGCAACAATTCGACGGGCAGAAAGAGATTGAAAAGAGTTAGTAAGAGCAGAAGACTCCACCTTCCCAAGGAGAGCTGTATGAGTGGAACCACCCCAGATGTGTGAAGCACATTCCATACAGGAGCGAACAACACCCATATAGATAGCAAGCAACTGGGGCTGGGTGAAGTAATTCTGAAGGCGTTTCAGAACATTCAACCTCTTAGAAGTTTGTTTAGAAAGAGAAGTAAAGTGATCTTTCCAAGAAAGATCACGAGAAAAGAATACGCCGAGAATATTAAGAACAGATGAAGGTTTGAGTTGTGTGTTTTCGAAGAAGATATCATAGTTGTGTGGAAGATTGTTTCGAATGGAGAGATGGAGGAACTGAGTTTCTGAGGCATTGAAAACGACCATGTTTTCTCTGCCCCAATTTGAAATTCGTGAAAGATTGGAGGTTAGTTGCTGCAAGGCTACCGTTCTCGAGTCTATCAACTGCTGTTGGAAGGACGTCTTTCAAACTGGAAGGAGTAATGAAGGGTGGAGTCATCAGCATAGGAGTGGATAAAAGATGAAGTAATAGAGAGAAGGTAATTAATAAAAAGCCGAAAAAGTACTGGCGAAAGGACAAAACCTGAGGAACACCACTATTTATAGATTTAAAAGATGAACGGTGGCCGATATAACAGCTGCTATAGGACGACCAGAAAAGAAATTAGAGAGAAGGATAGATACCGAAAGAGAGAAGTTTAGAAATCAAAGCTTTGTGCCAGACTCTATCGAAATCTTTCGATATGTTCAGTGCGACAGCAAAGGATTTACCGAAATGCAGAAGAGTGGAAGACCAAGAGTCAGAGAGGAGGGAAAGAAGATCAACACACCGTTTTACATATCTGTGGAAAAATAAAAATTACGTGATACCTCTTTGTCGTATGTCGTATAGGTATGATTATATAATCGATAAAGTAAGAAATTACTTTAAGTCACATAGAAATAATATGCGAAGAATTAGAAAAATATTTGGATAAATGGATCAAATTTTGTTTTCTGAGGAATGAGTTTGTCAAGATACAGAGCCGTAACGTCACGGGTTCAGAAGTGTGTGTGTGGTGACGTAATCATTGATGGGTGCTTGCAGCATTGTAGTTTTGAAAAGAGGGTCTTGCTGTAAGGTACCCTTAGTGCCTGCTGTCGTAGCCTAAGCAAGGTGGCACGTGCCTAACGGCTCGTGCAGTTGCTAGAAAGTGATTGAAATTGCTAGAAAATTGTTGAAATACCTCATGGAAGAGCGTCGGAGCCGAAAGTAAATGCAATAAGTGCTACCGAAAAATCGCAATATTAACCGCAACTGGAGGAAAAAACGCAAAATGATCCTACAAAGAGTCTGAGGGGGCTCTTTCCCTTAAAATAATAAGATCAGGAAAGAGTTGGCCAATTTCCCTCCCCCCCCCCTCCCTTTTTTTTTTTTTTTTTTTTTTTTTGAGGCTGCATGTGTCTGAGCTAGAGGCTCTCCTTGTTCCACTCTACTCCTTGTGTCTTAATACTAATACTTTCCCTCTGTGCTGGAAGCGCACATATATTCAGACAATTACAAAGAAAGGTAGACGTTCTAATCCTTCTAACTATTGTTCTATAGATTTCACTTATATATTGTCTAAAATCTTTGAAACTATTCTCAACTTTCATTTCTAGGATAATCTGGAATCTCATTCCCTTCTCTCAAATCATCAGTATGACTTTCGACCCTCAATATCTACTGGTGACATACTCTTCTATATCACTATTTTATGATCTGCCTTTAGGGATGGCACTTGAGATCTCCAATTCTTTTGACAGTAATGGTAAGTGTCACTACTCTCTTTCTAAGCTTCCTTCTCTTTACTTACTCATGCTTAGTTTTCTCTCAGATTGTTCCATATCAGCATTTGTTGATGAAGCGAATCCTTTTTTCCTGTTAATTGTAATGTTCCTCAAGGTTCTCTTACTTTTAATTACTGATCTTCTCGGCAGCAGTTTTAAATTAATTCATTCTTTTGCCGATGACTCAACTTTACATTTTTCTACTCGTTTCAAATCTGCTTTCTCTTTTGCATCTAGAATTCCAATCTTGCCATTCTGGTTGGGATTTACGGGAATGAGGGTCATTTACTTCTGCCTGGTGAAACTCAACTCTTTAAAAACTCAACATACTTTCCTATGTCCTTTAACGGTTCTACCGTCTCACCTGTGAACATCAATATTGTTGATCTGAACATAAACAGCAAATTCTCTTCGAAACCTCACGTTGCTAAGCCTACACAGACGACTTCAAAGAAGATAAGAGTTCTATTCAGGTTGGAAGAAAAGCTTGTCGCACGACTGGGCATCGTATGTCGTATTTTCCATTATATAAGGGTCTCCCTCATATACCATGTATAGAGTACTGTTCTCTCATTTGGAAGGCGGTTGAGGGACGAGGAGGGGGAGTGGAAAAATGGCTCTAGCACTGTCATGTTTTTTAGACAGGGTTGAGTTTAAGGTGAAAAAACTAATAAACTCTCCATTACTTTGAAACTCCCTTGATCCTCTGTATCTGCCACGTGACTTTGGCACTCCATCTTTTTTCTTTAGGTCTTATAATGGCAGTTGCTCGAGGTAATTGACCTTTCCCATTCCATCAACACTGCGTCGCCCTTGCAGTGTGAGGGGTATCATGAAATCACATCAATTTTGTGTGAATATTGCAACCCCTATGCTTGTCATTTCCTATTCTTACATTTTTTTTTTTAATTTTAGCTTTGAATTCTTATTTATATTTTAATTTAAAGTTGAATATCAAGTGCATTATTTCGAATAGTGTAATGAAGGAGTGTTGTATAATAGTGATCTATGTCTTTTCTCTGACTCTTTGTGCTCTGCTTTCTGGCATTTCTGTGAATCTTTTTCTGTGGCACTAGATATATCAAAAAGGCTTCAATAGAGCAGGACACAAAGCTTTGATTTCTAAACTTCTCTATTTCATTATCTATACTTCTCCCTGTAGCCGTGTGTCTGATTTCTTTCAGAGTGTGATGTGTTTGTTAGAAGTAATATACATGAATTTTGTTTTGATATGTCAAGTATAACAGTGTATGCAATGTTAAAATTTTAAACTAACTGGTCTTACTTGGTTACAATTGCTGTGTATGCGAACAAATGTGAATGTGATTGGATGAATGTATGTGGTTATGACTGAGTCCTTATACGTATTACCTACTTTACTACGTGTATGAGCGATGAAGTAGAAAAAATTTGAGAGTCCTGCGATTAAGATAACGGCTGGGGTTTATTATCATAACAATTTCATGAATGCGTGTAGCATGGGTTTGTATGTACTTGTGTATGTGTGTATGTGTTTATGTGAGAAGATGGTAGTAAAGATTATATTTGGTAACGGCAAAAAACAATAAAAAATAGATATAAAAAGGAAAAATAAAAAATAAAAAATAAAAAATTAGAAAAAATATAAAAAATAAATAAAAAGAAAACACACAGAGATGATTGTTTAAGTTAATTAAAAAAGGATCAACTCTGGATTTGAATGCTAATAAATAAAGAAAAGGTATGACGTCAAAATACTTTAAATTCGAATTTGAAAGTGGTAAATAATTCTCAAAGTCACGTGATATTGATGACGTCATAAGGAAAAAATTGCTGTCATAGTCTCATGATTATCCGTCCCATGACATCACAGGGTAAGGTATGTGCGCATGCGTAGGTGGTGTCATCACAGAGAGTGCCTGCATCCTGATTGGCTCAAGGCTGTATCCGGATGTAGCCAATGAGGCATCGTATGTTGTTTTACCCTCAGTGCCAGCTTCGCTGATATTGGCATTCCCTCTTACCGAGTAGGTTGCATGGCCTAGCATGAATGCCACGTACTAGGAAATGTTAGAAAGTGCTACAAAAAGCTAGCATGATGCTACAGGGTAAGGTGTGTATGTGTATTAATCACCCTTTCATGTTTTTTAAGAGTTTTACTACGTGAAGGTATAAATGTTTATATTATTTTAATAAAAAAGGAAAATAAAATAAAAAATAAAAAGTAAATAAAGAATAAAAATGAAAAATAAAAATAAATAAAAATAAAATGAAAATAAAAATAAATAAAAATAAAAATAAAAAAAATAAAAATGAAAAATAAAAAAAAATAAAAATACAGAGATGTTTATTTCAGTTAATTAAAAAAGTATCAAGTGAGGATCTGAATGCTAATAAATAAAGAAAAAGTATGACGTCACACAAAATATGGGCATGACGTTATAATATTTTTACGTACGTATTTGAAAGTGGTAAATATTCCCTCTAAAAAAAATATATTTTCACTTGGTGACAACAACATGAATGTTTGCGCATACGTTCACGTGCCTCATTGCATTATTTCTCGCGTCCGCGGCTATGGACCTGAGAGTCAACTACACGAAAAACTCCGAAGATGAAATACGTAATAACCATAAATGCATAATTGTTATATAACAATAGATTATTATTATACAGTCAATAAAATAATAGCGATTTCAAACTCGAAAACGTGACGGATTAATAGAACAATTCGCTCATTCTAAGGTATGCTGATCAAGTTGGTGTAGTAGTAGCGTGATGTAATTCAAACCAGAAGTTTGAAGTTTCGAATTCTGGTCTCACAATAATTTTAAGTACTTACTCTGAATATTGGAGGAGAAAGAAGTTTGATTTTCACTCAATAGATGGCGCTGCAGTCAAGAAAATAAAATGGCAAGAGAATTCAAATCCAAGATGGCCGAAACCATGTAATCAAAATGACGGAAACAACGTGGTCAAAATGGTAGCGGATAGAAATCAAGAGAAAAGAATCTACGGAAATAAAAACCAAGTGATAAAAAAAAATGGCGGTCGGATGACGTCATAGTCTAAAGATTGCCCGTGCCATGACGTCACAGCATATGGTGTGTGTGTATGTGTTTGCGCATGTGCTGATGACATCAACGAGAGTGCCTGCATCCTGATTGGTCCCCGGATGTTGACGGATTTGGTGTCGGATGTCGCCGGATGATGCCTTACCCTAAGTGCCAGCTATCGCTGTCACTGGCACTCCCCTAACTACTAACTGGCATTTCCACTCCACTCAAGCCAAGGGGGCGTGGTCTAGAAATTGCACGTGCTATATATATAAATTGCACTCAGGAAAGAGCATGACTTAGGACCTGGCACTAGCACATGAGGGTCAAAAAAGGGTTGGAAAGTGTCTGGTGGCATATACAAAGGAAAAAGGGGTTGGGATTAAGGGATTTACCGGATTAAATATCGGTTTATGCGATCAATCGGATTAAAAATACTTCAGGGAAGACGATGAAAAGAGGGGCTCCGCTACCCCTTTTCCATCAGGGATCTCTGCCTTTCAAAATACCTCATGAAGTACCATGGTTTCCCCTTAGTTTTTCCCTCACTTGGCATCCATCCCTCCTTTCCCCTCCTCCACTAACATTCCCAGATATTTAAACTCTTCTACTTCCTCAAATTTCTCTCCCCCCACCTCGACACCCTCCCATTCCTCTCCTCTTGCTGCCTCATCCCTGCCCCCGATCCTCATCACTTTACTCTTTGTCGAATTTACCCTTAATCCCTTCGATGCACATTCCCTAAGAAACTCCTTCACCAACATTCTCAGCTTCTCCCCAGATTCAGCAACTAACACCGCATCATCCGCAAACATCAAGACACTTACCTCTCATTCTCCCTCTCAACTTCTCAACCTAATACCCTTCCCTTCCCTTTCCATCCCCCTAACAACACCATCCATTAACACATTAAACAACCACGGAGACATAACACACCCCTGCCTCAGTCCGACTCCCATTTTAAACCATTCAGTCAGTTCCCTCTTCACCCTCACCCTCGCTCTACAGTTCTCATAAAATGATTTAACTGCATTCAATAATCTACCTCTCACTCCTCCCTCCCTTAGAACCTCAAACAGTTTCCTCCTACAGACTCTATCATACGCCTTTTCCAAATCCATAAAGCATACATACTCTACTTTATCTTTCTCTCGCAATTTTTCACCAATCATTCTATCATTCTCAGTGTAAACACCTGATCCACACATCCCCTACCTTCTCTAAAACCTCCCTGTTCCTCCCCCACTCTCTCTCTCTTGTCAGTTCTTTCACTCTCGATACTAATACTCTCCCATAAATTTTCCCTACTACACTCAACAAGCTTATCCCCCTATAATTCTTACACACCATCTTATCCCCTTCCCTTTATATATCGGCACTATGCAAGCATCTTGCCACTCCTGAGGCACTTTTCCCTCTCCCCAACACACATTAAACATTCTCACCAACCAGTCAACTATCACTCCTACTCCCACCCTTATCATCTCCCCATATATCCCATCCATTCCTGCTGACTTTCCCTTCTTCAACTTTTCCACAGCTACTTTTACTTCCTCTCTACTAATACTCCCGCCTTCTTCTAACAACAACTCCTCACTATTCTCAACTACTCCCTCGCCTCCCATCCCCGTCAACAAATCACTAAAGTGTCTCTTCCATCTCTCCCCCACCTCCCTCTGTCCTTACACCACATCACCATCTTCCCCCTTCACTCCATCTCCCAGCTCCTTTCTCCCTCTCCTCGCTCTATTTACCTCCTTCCAAAACATCTTACTCCTGTCCTTAAAATTCTCTGCCAACTTTCTACACCACTCCTCTCCCACTCTCCTTTTCGCTCTCTTAACCTCCCTCTTCACCTCCCTACACCTCTCCTTATACTCTTCCCAGTCCCTACCCTCCTTCGTACTCAAATACCTGCAGAAGACCTCCTTTTTCCTTTTAACCATATTCCCCAACTCTTCACTCCACCATTCACTCCCCTTTCTTCTACCATTACCTATTTTTTTTACCCCACACACTTCTTGCAACCTCCACTAACTTCAGTTTACACCACTCTTCCTCCACTCCTTCCACCTCACTCCCCCTAACCTCCTCCCATTTCTCCCTTATCCCTCTTGTGTATTCACCTCTCTTTTCCTCATCTTCTAACCTCTCCACTCGTACTATCACCACCACCCTCCCTCTCCCTCCCACTTTCTCCCAGCCTCCTTTAACTTTTATTTTCGCCACCACTAAATAATGATCCGAAATACCCATCGCAGCTCCCCTCAGCACGTTTACATCCAACAACCTACTTCTCCCTTCCCAACCCACACACACATAATCCAGCAGTCCCCTTTCCCCATTCACACCACTCACCCAGGTATATTTATGATTTTCTTTCTTTTTAAACCACGTGTTTCCAATCATAAGACCCCTTGCCACACACATTCCAATCATTTCAGTCCCATTTTCATTTACCTCTTCCACTCCAAATGGTCCTATTACCCTGTTCACCCTTCTTACACCCACCCTTGCATTCAGATCCCCCAGCAGACAAACATGATCCCTACCGTCAAAGCTTCCCACACACTCACTTAGACTTTCCCAAAAACTTTCTCTCTCCCTTTCATTTGCTCTTACTACTGGAGCATAAGCACAAATAAAAACCCAATTCTCCCTTCTTAACCTTAATCTTACCCAAACTATTCTAGCCCCCATTCTACCTCTCCCTATTACACAACTCCACCACTCATCTCTCATTTCAATTGCTACACCCTCCCTTGCTCTCACCCTCTCATTCACTCCAGCGTACATCCCTTTATATTTCCCAAATGCCAAATCCCCCTCCCCTTTTAATTTCGTCTTTGTTAAGGCTAGGATATCCAGCCTCCTTTCCTCTATCACAACCACCACTTCTTCCCTCTTCTCTTCCTTGTTCACCCCTCTTACATTTAGAGTCCCGACTTTCAATACCTCTGAACCCTCCTTCCTTCCAGACATCTCCAAATTCTTCCTCTATCACTTCCGACCTGTGACGTTCTATGGTGGAACCCCCCACCTAAGGATACCACCAGTTCCTTGAGGCCCCCACCACTAAACTAACTAAACCACCCCAACCTTAGACACACTCCCCCAATCACTCACGAATTCTCCACTGTTCCCAATATTTAAAAATATTTAATAACATCATAGGTAAATTAATAAAACTATTTGCTTACAAAACAAATAAACTAAATATAAAAAAAAAAAAAAATTCGACTAAAACTTATATTAAGATTCCATCAGATAAAAGTTGCCGGATGCTTAATTTTTAAAACACCAGAATATATAATATATATATATATATATATATATATATATATATATATATATATATATATATATATATATATATATATATATATATATATATATATATATATATATATATATATATATATTAGCCATTCTGTTTTCCATCTGTTGCCGTTTTCTCCTCTTTGATATTCCAAATTTTAATTTTCATCATTGTTTTGCTAAGATTCACACTTCTCTTGTCAACGGAAGACCTGGTGCTGGAAATCTCTCAGAAGATCTTCAAAAATTCACTGAGGCAAGATACATAAGGATTAGACTTCAAAAACTACAGACCAAGCACATGTTTCAAAGAAGAGTTTCAGAAAATGATCCTTCAGTTTCTCGGTAGCTATATATATATATATATATATATATATATATATATATATATATATATATATATATATATATATATATATATATATATATATATATATATATATATATATATAAATAATCTTAAAAATACTGTAACTGTGTTGAGATATATTGCACAAATCAAAGAATAAAAACACTAAAAATGTAAAACTTTATTAAAACTGCTTGCTAGTTTTCGAAGATCACACCCGAATCTCCATCTTTCAGTCTAGAAATAAAATATGGAGAAGTTAAAAATGACTCAAAGAAGTTCACTAAGTCACTGCATTCAAACTATGGATAAAACCACCTAAAACAGTGTTTCTTAAAATTATATTGTTAATTAAATTTTCATTTATTAAATTTTCATGAATATTAAAATTATTTTCCTTTGTAATAAAAACTGATTCTAAAAATCTCCTTTTATTTAAATCATCCTACCAATAGAAAACTCTGATTTATCCAAATATATTCCATGATTATGATTCAGACTTAATGCGTACTTGTGTTGCGTGATTCTTCTAATAAAATCAGAGGTTTCTTCAATAAAAACTGAATTGATTGCAATTCAGTTTTTATTGAAGAAACCTCTGATTTTATTAGAAGAATCACGCAACACAAGTACGCATTAAATACCGGAGACGAAGCTTCCTCTTTGTACCGCCATCGTCTGAATCATAATCATAGAATATATTTGGATAAATCAGAGTTTACTATTGGGAGGATGATATAAATAAAAGGAGATTTTTAGAATCAGTTTTTATTAAAAATGAAAATAATTTTAATCATGAAAATTTAATAAATGAAAATTTAATTAACAATATAATTTTAAGAAACACTGTTTTAGGTGGTTTTATTCATAATTTGAATGTAGTGACTTAGTGAACTTCTTTGGGTCATTTTTAACCTCCATATTTTATTTCTAGACTGAAAGATGGAGATTCGGCTGTGATCTTCGAAAGCTACAAGTTTTAATTTTATTGCTTTTATTCTTTGGGGGTTTGTGGAATATATATATATATATATATATAATATATATATATATATATATATATATATATTATATATATATATATATATATATATATATATATATATATATATATATATATATATATATATATATATATGTTAAAGTAAATCTTTTAGTTTAGTTTAATTAACAACCCATTCGAAGTAAATAAAACACTTTGTAATATAACATGTTTACTTAGAGAAAAGGAAAAAATATCATAGGCTATATTACATACTTGCTTGGTTAGTAACAACAAAAAAAAGAAGGCCAAGTTGCCAGATTATTCTTTACATGATAAATAGTAGCTAAATAAAAAAATGCTCTATAAAAATAATGAATAAACAATATTTTCTTCAACACTCTCCCTTATTGTTTATTCTATGAAGGAGGATAGTCCATTCCTAATTTTTCATTCAGGATCATGAGTCTTGGCTTGTGTAGTGGCTTTGTGAGTCCATCTGCAAGTTGATTTTCACTGCTAACCTTAAGTACCTCAATTTCATCATTCTGAACTTTTTCTCTGACAAAGAAATGGCGTACCTTTATATGTTTAGTTCTTTTGTGAAATTCTGGATTCTTGCTGAGTTTGATTGCTGCTTCATTGTCAATCCAAAGAGTGGGCTTCTTGTAAACTTTTGTGATCTCTCCTAGAAGTCGATGAATCCAAACAATTTCCTTTGTTGCTTCACTAGCTGCCATAATTTCAGCTTCTGTTGTTGAAATTGCAACTGAGCTTTGTTTCTGACTAGTCCATGAAATTGCGCCTCCAGCATATAAACATACAATTCCAGTTGTTGAATGTCCTGTTTTCTGGTCTCCAGCATGATCTGCATCACTGTATCCTTCTAGATGATTCTGTTCACTATTACTTCTATAAATGATACCTTTTTCCAGAGTACCTTTCAAGTATCTAAACACTCTTTTAACCTTTGTAATATCTTCTTTTGATGGATTATCTACACTTCTGGCAAGATAACTGACAGTAAAAGCAATATCTGGTCTTGTTCCTGTTGCTAGATATAGAAGAGCTCCTATAGCTGATCTGTAAGGAAAACTCTCCCTGGTTTCAATGTCATGTGTAACTTTATCTTTTATAATTGGAGTTGACACAGCATTGCAATTTTCCATACCAAATTCTTTTACTATTTTCTTTGTGTAACATGATTGACTGATTTTCTTTGAACCATCACTTCTTGATTCAATTTCAATTCCTAAAAAAATAAGTTGCAGGTTTATATGTAATTTTAAATTCTTTCTTTAATTCTTCTAAAAATTTTGTGATTCTTCATGACTTGTTGATGCAACTAATCCATCATCAACATAATAATGCAAGTAATATCTTATGTCCATTCTGGTCTCTTATATATAGACATGGGTCAGCTGTACTTCTTACAAAATTCAGTTTTGAAAGGAATTTTCCAAATCGTTCATTCCAACATCTGGGTGCCTGTTTAAGCCCATACAAACTGCGTTTCAATTTGCATACTTTGGTTGTCCCATCTTCAAAACCTTCAGGTTGCTTCATATATATTTCTTCTAATAAGTTTCCATAAAGAAATGCTGTTGATACATCAAACTGCATCAAGAACATATTTTCTTTAGCTGCTACACTTATTAATGCTCTCACAGTACTCTTGTTTGCTACTGGACTAAATGTTTGTTCATAATCAATACCCTTGATAGACTATAACCTTTTGCAACTAATCTTGCTTTAAATTTGTCAATTGTTCCATCTGAGTTTAATTTTATTTTGTAAACCCATTTACTTGCAATTGCTTTTCTTCCTGGTGGCAGTTCAACTAGTTCCCATGTTTGGTTTTCTTTCAATGATTGCAATTCATTTTTCATTGAATTGATCCAATTTTTCTTTTGTTTACTTTCCATAGCTTCACTATAATTTTCTGGTTCTTTCATATCTTCTGATAAATACATACTGTAATCATCAAATCTTGATGGTTTTGTAATTGTTGATCTATTTCTTAATATTCTTGTATTTACTGTGCTATCCTGTTCTATAATTTCTTCTGTTTCTGAATCAGATACTATTTCTGTATCAGATTCTGTTTCTGAATCAGATTCTATTTTTGTATTAGATTCTGTTTCTGTATGAAATGGATTTAACCTAATTTCATAATTGCTATATTCCAATTTTGTGTTTTCTTCACCTAATATTGGAGGGGAAAGTTCTTCTTTTTCAAAAATTACATCTCTACTTCTGAATACTGAGTTATTTTTCAGATCATAAATTCTATAACTTTCATCACAATCATACCCAATTAACACACCTGATCTTGCCTTTGGGTCCAGTTTTCTTCTTTTTTGATCTGGAATCCAACCACTACATGGAGTTCCAATAATGCGTAAATGCTTAATTCTGGTTTTTTTTTATCATACCATATTTCATACGGCGTTTTCTCATCAATTGATGATTTTCCAGTCCTGTTAAGAATATATGCTGCTGTGTTAATTAATTCTGCCCAACACTTTTGTGGAAATTTTGCTTTTGAATACATAAGAGATCTGGCTACTTCAACTAACGTTCTATTTTCTTTTTCTGCACCTCCATTCTGTTGTGAAGTGTAGGGTGTCGTTATTCTTTGTCTCACACCATATTTCTGTAAGAGTTTTTATAGATTGATTATTAAATTCTAAAGCATTATCACTCAGGAATTCTTTGAATAAAATATACAAATCTAATTTTTGAAAAATCATCTTTGAAGCATACAAAATATCTATAACCTGAATAAGATGTCACTTGAAATGGTCCACATACATCTGCATATAACAATTCTCCTTTTTTTGAGCTGTTGGCCTTTTACCAAACTTCTGACGATGCATTTTTCCATTTATACATCCTGAACAATTTTTGTCATCAAGGCAAGTTTCAATGTTTAGCTCTCTTTTGATCAAGTTTCTTATGTGTCGTCTATCCTGATGTCCCATTCTTTCATGATATAGCTGCAGCTTATCCTTTTCTTCTAGGACATTTACTTCTGGTGGTGAAATTCCTGCTTTCATTGCAACTTTGAATAGGCCTTCATTTGGTCTACGATAGCCACAAAAATAGTTTTTTCTATCTACCATAAAACTACATTTGGTAGGTCCAGAAATAAATTTGCTACATGGATGTTTATCATGTGCTACTAATACTGAAAATAAATTTTTCTTAATATCAGGAACATGCCAAACATCATTCAAAAATAATTGAGATATTTTTCCATTTACTACTGATTCTACCTCAATTAATCCATGTCCTAACACATTTGCCTCCTGACCAGTAGTATATATGGCGAGATCGGCTGCAGTTAGGCTTAACGAAATCCAGACCGGAAGCTGATCTCAGCTTCTTTCCTGAGGCCTTTTTGACCGGAAGTTGATCTCAGGCACCTTCCTGAGGCCTTTTTTGGGGTTTTGACCTCTCTTTGGGGGTTTTGACCCCCCTTTTTTGAAACCGCCCCCTTTTTTCTGACCTCCCCTTCTTTGAACCCCTTTTTTTACCCCCTTTTGATCCCTCTTTGGGGTTTCGACCCCACTTTTGGGTTTTCGCCAATTCACCAATTTTCATCATTTCTTCTACCTTTATGCCACGATGTCGGGGCGCAGCCCGGATTTCAGTCGGCTTTTTACCTGGACAAACGATTTTACAATTTTCATGTTCGATATATCGAACGAAATATCGACCGATTAATCGGACTATATACCGATCGATTAATCGAAGCTGATTTGTCACATGAGTGACGTCATGTCAGAACATATATCCAAATTTTTTTCTAAGTCATACATTTTCAAACTCCAGAACAAAATTTCAATTTCTAAGAGTCCGAGGAAGGATCGAACTCGGTACTCTTTGGTCGCTCGACCAGTATTTTACCTCTGAGCTAAAGGCATTAACGCGAAGGGAAGGAATGATTTCTCTTTTACAATAATAACTTTCTTATCTCTGATCACATTTGCCCTTTTTAATCTTGATAAGGTTTTCGAGCATGCTTATTACATATACAACGAAAGAAAAAGAAAACGAAGTAATTTTCGGTAAAACTAAATAAAATAATAAATAAATAAATAAAAATACTAAAATAAAAAGAAAACGAAGTAATTTTGGTAAAACAAAAAAAAAAAATAAAAAAAAAAATAAAAACACTAAAATAAAAAGAAACGAAGTAATTTTACGGTGAAACTGAAAAAAAAGAAAAAAGCTATATAATATATATATATATATATATATTATATATATAT
>SEYY01000831.1:30518-65531 GCA_009176605.1 Armadillidium nasatum
TTATGAAATATTTATAAATATTGATCTTATGTGTGGATTATCATTATATATATAGTCAATTAGGATAATTTTTTAAAAATTTTTGTCATATAAAATTATCATTAGAAAATCGCTTTTCCGATTCAGATGTAAAGCAAGCCACACGAACTGCAGCATGTCAGCTTTCATCAGCAGCAAGAAGTCCTTCATTTCTCATCTGTATAATAATCATAACGATATACAATTCATATTTGGAGCCTATAACAAATATTCTTCAAACTAAAGTAATAAATTTGGATGAAGTTCATTGTCTCAAAGAAAAACTTTTAAATATTTAAATAGTAAACTTGTTGGACTTGGGGTTGATGGGTGCTCCTCCAAGGCTGGCAAAGAAAATGGTGTTCAAAAGTTAATAAAGAATCATTACACTAAAGCCAAATTTTTTCATCGTAGTTCCCATTGTTTAAATTTAGTAATTAATGACCTAAATGCTGTTCCAGAATTTCGAAACACTATTTATTGGAATTGTAAATAAAGTTATAAAAATTTACCGCGAATGTGCGTCACGCAGAAATTTGGTAGCAAATATACCATTGTTATGCGAAACACGATGGTCTGTTAAGTAAAAGTCAATTAGGATAATTTTTTAAAAATTTTTGTCATATAAAATTATCATTAGAAAATCGCTTTTCCGATTCAGATGTAAAGCAAGCCACACGAACTGCAGCATGTCAGCTTTCATCAGCAGCAAGAAGTCCTTCATTTCTCATCTGTATAATAATCATAACGATATACAATTCATATTTGGAGCCTATAACAAATATTCTTCAAACTAAAGTAATAAATTTGGATGAAGTTCATTGTCTCAAAGAAAAACTTTTAAATATTTTAAAAACCGATATAAGGGAAAATAATGCTAAGTCGGGTTTTAAAGCAGTTTTTAAAAAAGTTAAGAATTTTTGTGAAGATTTTTCTTTAACACGTACAGTATCAAAAAAAAAAAAAAAAAAAAAAAAAAAAAAAAAAAAAAAAAAAAAACAGCCTTAGGGACGTCAAGATGTTCTGATGAGAGCTGCATTATTTATACCTTATCTTGATTCTCTCATTTCATCTCTGAGTATAAGATTTTCGGAACAGAATACAATATCTACTTTCTTTGCATTTTGTACCCAGTTAGAATAAGAAAATTAAATAAAAAATTTCGTAAATTATGAAATATTTATAAATATTGATCTTATGTGTTGATTATCATTATATATATAGTCAATTAGGATAATTTTTTAAAAATTTTTGTCATATAAAATTATCATTAGAAAATCGCTTTTCCGATTCAGATGTAAAGCAAGCCACACGAACTGCAGCATGTCAGCTTTCATCAGCAGCAAGAAGTCCTTCATTTCTCATCTGTATAATAATCATAACGATATACAATTCATATTTGGAGCCTATAACAAATATTCTTCAAACTAAAGTAATAAATTTGGATGAAGTTCATTGTCTCAAAGAAAAACTTTTAAATATTTAAATAGTAAACTTGTTGGACTTGGGGTTGATGGGTGCTCCTCCAAGGCTGGCAAAGAAAATGGTGTTCAAAAGTTAATAAAGGATCATTACACTAAAGCCAAATTTTTTCATCGTAGTTCCCATTGTTTAAATTTAGTAATTAATGACCTAAATGCTGTTCCAGAATTTCGAAACACTATTTATTGGAATTGTAAATAAAGTTATAAAAATTTACCGCGAATGTGCGTCACGCAGAAATTTGGTAGCAAATATACCATTGTTATGCGAAACACGATGGTCTGTCAAGTATAAGTCAATTAGGATAATTTTTTAAAAATTTTTGTCATATAAAATTATCATTAGAAAATCGCTTTTCCGATTCAGATGTAAAGCAAGCCACACGAACTGCAGCATGTCAGCTTTCATCAGCAGCAAGAAGTCCTTCATTTCTCATCTGTATAATAATCATAACGAAATATAATTCATATTTGGAGCCTATAACAAATATTCTTCAAACTAAAGTAATAAATTTGGATGAAGTTCATTGTCTCAAAGAAAAACTTTTAAATATTTTAAAAACCGATATAAGGGAAAATAATGCTAAGTCGGGTTTTAAAGCAGTTTTTAAAAAAGTTAAGAATTTTTGTGAAGATTTTTCTTTAACACGTACAGTATCAAAAAAAAAAAAAAAAAAAAAAAAAAAAAAAAAAAAAAAAAAAAAAAAAAAAAAAAAAAAACAGCCTTAGGGACGTCAAGATGTTCTGATGAGAGCTGCATTATTTATACCTTATCTTGATTCTCTCATTTCATCTCTGAGTATAAGATTTTCGGAACAGAATACAATATCTACTTTCTTTGCATTTTGTACCCAGTTAGAATAAGAAAATTAAATAAAAAATTTCGTAAATTATGAAATATTTATAAATATTGATCTTATGTGTGGATTATCATTATTTATTTTTCAGGACTTTGATTGACGTTTCGGGTTATCCAAACCCATTATCAATATCATCTGTAAATGAAATAAAATAAGGAACAATCAGAATAAATATAAGAGATAATCATAAGCACAAATTAACAAATTAATTACACTAAGAATATTATCAATAATTAAAATAAAAATAAAAGTAAACATCAACTACAAATTAAGCACACTAAAAACTATTGTGGACAGTGGCATGATGTCGCAGATTCAGGGTTGTGTGTGTATATGTATGTGCGTGTGCTCATTTGCACACGTGGCATCACCAAGAGGGCCTTATAACATTGCAATGTTCAAAGTGGCTCTTGCAATGACACCTTACCCTCAGTGCCAGATGTCGCTGGCACTCCCCTCACCTCAAATCGGCATGATTACTCTTAATGCCAAGTGCTAGAAAATGGTGCCTCATGCTAGAAAGTGCTAAAAATGGTACTCAGGAAAGAGCATTAGTTAGGCCCTGGCAGTAGCATTATAAGGCCATGAATGCCAAATAAGGGATGGCACTGACCGTGGGAAAAAGGTAAAGAACAGAGCGGAGCTTAAGGGATTAAAGAGCTAAAAAGGTAAAAAAGGGGCGGATTTTAGAGGATTAAGTGCCAAAAGTGGGCGGATCTTAACCGGAAGTGACCATAAATACCACAAAGGTAAACTCAAAATGCTCCATACAAACCGCAAAGCAAAATAAAAAATAAAAAAAAATAAAAAAAAATAAAAAAAAATAAAAAAAAATTAAGGAAAGAGCGTTGGGGTCAATTTCCCCTCACTTAGCACTTGCACTTTCCTTAGTGCGACGAGGCACTGGCACTACCTTCAAAAGTATGACCCGCACTAACACTGACACCTACTTTTAAAAGTATGGCCCTACTACTCATTATATATAAATAAGAAAATACCTGAGCAAATTTATTGTTAAAAGACCGTCAAGATTAAAGTTTTAACTTCAAAACTAATACGTTTTCTGAATGAGAAATTTCGTTTAAGTTCGTTCTGCACTATTACATATGAGGACTCCAAAATTTGGAGATCACGTTCCTCTGCCTGATCCAATATTCTAAAGTTAGTATCCTGTATTCATTGATTGATATGGAGAGAATGAGAATTTATAGGTGAATAAGAAGGAGGATATAATAGATAAAATGTTCTATAGGAAACACCTTTATGTTTAGAAATCCTTGTAGAAAGACAGCGAATTGTCTTTCATATGTAGGTAATAGCCTCACAGCTACCGCACTTATATTTATTGACAACCGATGAACATAATGGTATTGCAAATTTTTCTTTAAAGGGAAACATTTTCCAATTTTATTTTCAATCGAAAAAATCAATTAAAGTTTGAACTGAGTGAAATTTCGGCTTAATAAACTTTCAATTTTGCGTCTAATTTTATTACCCAGTCTCCCTATAAAAGGCAATTTCAAATAAAGATCTCTTTTGCTGCAGATGATTTAGTAACAGATTTATTTTGAAATTTAGTAGAAAGTTGTTTTCAAAATATATTGTCTAGTAAATCAGGGAATCCATTCTTTAAAAATAATGATTTCAGAAAGTCAGGTTCTTTTTTGATTAAGTTAATTTTATAAATATAAGGGATGAATGAGTTGAATTTAATTGTTAACCCTGTAAAAGTTGGCTTCCTATGAACATTAGTTTGGAATTTATTGTTCTCCTTATATATATATATATATATATATATATATATATATATATATATATATATATATATATATATATATATATATATATATATATATATATATATATATATATATATATATATATATATATATCAATAATGGCCAAAGAACAATCTTTTTCTATTTCTAACGGTGAAAGTAATGTTGCTATGTTTAGAGTTAATATATTGTAAAAACATTAACATGTTCAGTACACTTAAAAAGTAAAAAGGAATCGTAAATATTTATCTTCAATATAAAATAGGTTTGAATAGGATAGGACAATCGTTAAGCCAAATAGTTTCAGAATAGAACGTGAAGATATTACTTAGGCCGGTAGCTAAAGGATTTCCCATCGCAACACCTTCAGTTTTCTTATAAAATTTATCATTAAGAAAGAAACTGTCTTTAGTTATATAGAGCAATTCCGTAAAACTCTGTCTAAACAGAAGTATTTGAAAGTAATGTTGTTAATATAATTTCCAATATTTCATCCAAAGATAGGTTAGTGAATAAACTCTCTACATCGAACTTGCCATTACATAGTTATTTTGTAATTTTGTAATTTCATTGATAAAAAAACGTATCCTTAATAGAATATACATTCTTCGTTAAGCTCTCTAATAAAAGGACGAAAAATTTTGATAGTTTATAGTTAACTGTACCACTGGTAGATAATATTGGATGTATTGGGTGATTAAGTTTATGAATTTAGGTACCCAATATAAGATATTCGGTTTAGCAGTCGATGAAAAATAGAGAGGAATAATTATCACTGCTAATCATTTTGAAGCTTTTAAGTCTTCTTAGTAATCTTTTTAATTTGTCTTCTACAGTATTGATGGTTTTCTGACCCTTTTCCGTTATGATTTCAAATTTAGCATTTTCAGTAAGAATTTCTAATACACTTCTGATATAATCATTTCTGTTGAGAAGCACAATATCTACACCTTAATCAGGTTTAGCTATTAAGAATTCCAAAATTCTGTGGATTCGGATTCAGATTCGATAAATTCAAAATTATCTGGATTCAGATTCGAAATGTGCAGTGATTCGCCATCACTGATATATATATATATATATATATATATATATATATATATATATATATATATATATATATATATATATATATATATATATATATATATATATATATATATATATATATATATATATATATTCCGCAGTAGCTACTTTTATTCAATCAAAGATATCAATATTGGAGGAAGATGTATTTGCAATGGTCATGCAAAGGACTGTAAACTTCTGCTAGGGAAGCAGGTTTGTTTTTAAAATTATTATTATCATTATTACTATTATTATTATTATTATTATTATTATTATTATTATTATTATTATTATTATTATTATTATTATTATTATTATACATGTAAATTCCAAGCAATAAACCACCTAAATAATCAGACTGAGTGAGGAATAGTTCTATAAAATAACAGCAACCTCAAAACTCCTTTCTGTAGATTACTAAAGCACGACAATCAGTAAGTTACACTTCCGTCATACTACCCATATAAATTTTTTAAAAAACCTCTATGATAAAGCCAATGGTATACCATAGGGACCCATGCAATCAAAGTCTAATAGGTCCCAATGGCAAAACCAAATGTGACCATGGCATTTTTGTTATCAGACTCTTCTAAGTTTCATAAGGAATTTAAGTTATTTTTTTTCTATGTCAAACCTTTTATCCCCTATTGAAAAACCTGTAGAAAAACCTATGAATCCCATGCACGAACCTATGTATAATTTAAAATAAAAAGACTACAGTTTATAGTGAGCTTTGGTTGCTAATGCAATCAAATAAATAGACTAAAGCATAGAGTGAGCTTTGGTTTCTAATTTAATCAAATAAATAAACTGCAGCCTATAGTGAGCTTTAGTTGCTAATGTAATCCTCTTTTTATACAATGTACTCTCGTGGACAGGAATAACGCACTATTGCTTTGGTCGATCATTTTTCAAAGTAACATGGGTCTAATTTTTAGATTATATATATATATATATATATATATATATATATATATATATATATATATATATATATATATATATATATATATATATATATATATATATATATATATATATATATATATATATATACACAGGGGAAGTTGGATGAGTAATGTCAAGGAGCTGTTAAGGGATAGAGAAAAGAATTGGGAGGAGGGTGTGCGGTTGACAGAGGATAGGAATGAATGGAAAAGATTGGTGAAAGGATGAGTGTTTGGATGAATGTGGCCTGAGATCCCACCCCACTATTGTGGGAAAAGTTGTAAGTAAAAAAAAAAAAAAAAAAAAAAAAATATATATATATATTTATATATATATATATATATATATATATATATATATATATATATATATATATATATATATATATATATATATATATATATATATATATATATATATATATATATATATATATATATATATATATATATATATATATATATATATATATATATATATATATATATATATATATATATATATATATATATATATATATATATATATATATATATATATATATATATATATATATATATATATATATATATATATATATATATATATATATATATATATATATATATATATATATATATATATATATATATATATATATATATATATATATATATATTTTAGTGATGGATCGGATGTCATATTTTCTAATTTGCGGATGTGGATGTCGAATTTTGGAGAAGTGCTGATGCGGATGTCATATTTTCTAAAGTTTGGATGCGGATGCGGATGTTGAATTTTCGAAAGTGCTGATGCGGATGTTGAATTTTTGAAAAGTGCGGAGTGGATGCAGATGCGGATGTTAATTTTGATGAGGATGCGGATGCCGATGCGGATGTTAATTTTAATGGGTATGCGAATGCATATGCCATCACACACACACACACACATATATATATATATATTAGAGGTGGACCGGATATCCGCATCCGCATCCGCAACTGCGGATATCCGCATCATTTTTCCAATATCCGCATCCGCGGATATCCGCAATTGGATATCCGCAACCGCATCAGCATCCGCGGATAGTAATAAAAGTGTTCAAGGCAAAAAAAGTTGGAAAAACAGATAAATGAGCTGAAGAAAATACAAACAAGATTAAATGTTCGTCCACTTTCTGTCATGCAAGATATTCAAACACGCTGGAATAGTAGTTTGCATATGCTTGAGAGGATGAGCGAAATTAATGAGGCCATTTGCCTTTATGCTTCAAGCAGCACAAAAATAAAGCCTCTAACAGCTGACGAAAATGACATTTTAAATAATTGTATTAATATCCTTAAGCCTTTTGAAGAATTAACAAAGACTATAAGTTCAGCTGAATCATGTTTGTCAGATGTAATACCACTTGTTTCAACATTGAAAGTTGTGTTAACAAATGTTATTAAGTCTAAGGGAGTTTCAAGGATGACTGAAACATTAATGAAGGAGATGAACGACAGATTTGAAAACCTGGAAAATGATGATGCTTTTACAACTGCAACCTTTTTAGATCCTAGGTACAAAACAAAATTTTTTTAAACCACTTGTTTCTCAGAATGTTAAAATCAAATTAGGATGCTTATGCGATGAGATGATAGAAACAGCTAAAATAACGCCTTTCAAGAAAAAGCAAAAGCTGTCAGATACAAAATAAACAAAATCTGTTAGCTTAAGCATTGCTAAATCAATGAAAGATCTTCTATCTTCCAGCAGCGATGAAGAATCACAGTCAGAAGTGTCAAAGGTTACAATATCGATTATTGAAAATTATCTGAAACTCCCACGTTTGGAGGCAGATAAAGACCAACTGGTTTGGTGGAGAGATAATTGCAAAAGTTTCCCTTTTCTTGCTGAGCTGGCAAGAACTTATTTAGCAAGTCCTTCAACTAGTGTTGCTAGTGAGCGTCTTTTCAGTGGAGCAGGCCTCATTTACGACGAAAAGCGAACCACACTTTCGCCTGAAAGAGCCCAAAAGCTTTTATTTCTAAAAAATAACTTACCATTTATTAACTTCAAATGGAATATGTAAAACTGTGAAGTGTGAAGGTAATACTGAATTACTGGCTATATATATATATATATATATATATATATATATATATATATATATATATATATATATATATATATATATATATATATATATATATATATATATATATATATATATATATATATAATAACCTTTATCCAAATGGGTGAAGTGGAGGTTGGTGAAAGAGGTTGGTGGGGTGTTCAAGAGATAGGTTCCCGTCCCACACCCTGGTAACATAGATTCTGGATATTATATTTAAAATTCCAAGAATCTATGGCAAAAACTCTTAAAAAATTAAACTATCCGCATCCGCATCCGCATCTGCGGATATCCGCAATTGAATATCCGCATCCGCATCCGCATCCGCGGATAGTAAAAAATTACTATCCGGTCCACCTCTAATATATATATATATATATATATATATATATATATATATATATATATATATATATATATATATATATATATATATATATATATATATATATATATATATATATATATATATATATATATATATATATCACCTTTCCCAATTTCGTGGGGTGGGGCCCACCACAATTCCCTTACAAACATTACTATCCTTTCCTTTCAACCCCTTCCTCCATCTCTCTCTGTCTCCACACATCTTCTACCTTCTTCTAAACTCAAATTCCTTCCATCAAAATCTCTCTCACTCCATTAATCCATCTTCACTTCGGCTTTCCCCTCCCCTACCCCTATCCACATCGGATCTAAGTACCTTGCCCACCATTCTGTCTTCATTCATTCTACACATATGTCCAAACGATTTTAGCACAGCCTCCTCCGCTCCATCAATTACACCCTTCTTCCATTTACAATCTCCCTTATTCTTTCATTTCTAATCCTATCAATCCTTCTCAATTTACATATCGCTCTCAAAACTTTCATCCCAAAGACATTGAAACTTTTTCTCGCCCGAGCACTTATCATCCATGTTTCACACTCATACATTACAGAAGGTAAACACATACATTCAAACAAACATTCTTATCTTTATTCCTTACGAAATATTTCCTTTCTTCCATACCTTTCTTACTTAGGCCAGGAGTGGATAAGAAATGAAGTATGAGAGAGAAGGTTATTAATAAAAAGCAAAAAAGGTGTTGGGGATTGGAAAGTTTGGAAATCAAAGCTTTGCGACAGACTCTATCGAAAGCTTTCGATATGTCCAGCGCGATAGCAATAGATTCACCGAAATGAAGAAGAGCGGAGGAACAAAAGTCAGAAAGAAGAGAAAGAAAATCACCAGTAGAGCGTTTCTTACAAAAGCCATACTGGCGAATTGAGATGTTTCCAAATATTCCTGTTCAAGATAGATTCAAAATCTTTGGAAATAACGGAGGTTAAAGGAATTTGAGACGATAGTTAGAGGGTTGAGACGGGTCCCCCTTTTTCGGCACAGGCTGAATGAGCGCACGTTTCCAGTAAGAACTGAAGGCTGAAGTAAAAAGACATTGACTAACTAGTTTACCAAGGAAGGGTGCAAGCTCTGAAGCATAAGTTTTAAGAACCACAGGAAGGATACCATTAGGACCTTACGCCTTCCTAATGTTAAGTTTTGAGGGAGCAGAAAAGACGTTTTTAGAAGAAATATATATATATATATATATATATATATATATATATATATATATATATATATATATATATATATATATATATATATATATATATATATATATATATATATATATATATATATATATATATATATATATATATATATATATATATATATATATATATATATATATATATATATATATATATATATATATATATATATATATATATATATATATATATATATATATATATATATATATATATATATATATATATATATATATATATATATATATATATATATATATATATATATATCATCATCATCATCATCACCGTCCAATCCCGTAGGCTGATGCCTGTCGGGTGCTACACCTCCAGGCTCCGTAGTCCATTATCACGCCGATGTTGTCAATTTTAGATTTTCACTCGTTCGAGGTGTAGCCTTGGTAACTACATACATATATATATATATATATATATATATATATATATATATATATATATATATATATATATATATATATATTATATATAATATATATATATAATAATATAATAATAATAATAATAATAATAATAATAATAATAATAATAATAATAATAATAATAATAATAATAATAATAATAATAATAATAATAATAATAATAATAATAATAATAATAATAATAATCAATAATAGCCATTATAAAAGTATTCCTTCATGCCAACTCTTACCTAGTGGGAAGCTGCTAAATAAGCTGGTGCCAACAAAAGTAGGTTCAGAGAAGCTGGGACGGTAAATGCCGTGCACTATCATTGTAGCTGTGATGATAAGGATTGTGAGGCAAGAGCCTGTAGAAAAAGGAATAGGGTACATAGAATAGGAGAAAAAATATAAACTGAGGCCTAACGTCTCGCGGCCTAGTAAACACGAATAACAAAAAGATAGAAAAATTAGGCTATTATAAAAGAACCATACCTGTAAATAACACCACTGGAGATTGTAGTTGATAATAAAGATGTCGAATTATCATACAATGGTCAATGGCATTCGATGAATGATGATAAAAAGTTTTAACAAGCACCAAACAAAAACCGTTGCACAGCTAGGTTCGAAAAGCTATAAGCTTTCTACCTAAGCGGCTGGAAACTGCGCGATAAAACCACAGTACAGAAATTACAGTAGGTGAGAAGCGTGGAGAGCTCCGGGCCACAATATATATATATATATATATATATATATATATATATATATATATATATATATATATATATATATATATATATATATATATATATATATATATATATATATGGTCAGACTGCACTTTGATATCCTTAAATATTTTAAAAACTACTATGCGTACGTTAAAAAGGATAACATTTTTGGAATCCTTGAAGAATTTTGATAAAGAAAATTATAAAAGATGTGAAAATAAGATAAAAAAAATTGTTTGTGTACGATAATTGAGGAAAATTCTGGCCTTATTATTGTTATTATTGTTATTATTATTATTATTATTATTATTATTATTATTATTATTATTATTATTATTATTATTATTATTATTATTATTATTATTATTATTATTATTATTATTATTTAGTTTTTTTGTGAACCTAGTTCGACTTATCATAACCTGACGACCGAATATTGCCGTGGGATACAAGCCTAACTGATTGATGGAATGTTGCCGTGGGATACAAGCCTACTACCATATTACACCATATATACTATATATATATATATATATATATATATATATATATATATATATATATATATATATTATATATATATATATATATTATATATTTATATATATTTATATATTTCACATATATTTTACAAATTTCTTATTCAATCGCGAAATTCATCTTACTCTAAAATCGCGAAATTAATCTCAGAAAAAGAGACGCTGCCAGACGTACGAAGTCGTGAAACGTATTAAAAAATATAAATTGCCTAGTTATTAAAATTATTATATGTTTTTTTTTTTTAATTCCCAATTTTTGTTTATCAAAATTCTTCAAGGATTCCAAAAATGTTATCCTTTTTAACGTACGTTTAGTAGTTTTTTAAATATTTAAGGATATCAAAGTGCAGTCTAGCCTATATATATATATATATATATATATATATATATATATATATATATATATATATATATATATATATATATATATATATATATATATATATATATATATATATATCCAAACAAACTTTTAACAATACTAACTATTCTTACAAGCTTTTTTAATAACCTTCATTTTTATTACTCGTAATATTTTTAAATTCTAGGAGTTTGTCTGAACTGTTCTTTTAACAACATGCTCTTCAGAATTTGAACTGTTTTATATATATATATATATATATATATATATATATATATATATATATATATATATATATATATATATATATATATATATATATATATATATATATATATATATATATATATATATATATATATATATGCAATGAATCAGCTCTAAGGTATGGACTTAAAGCATCTTAGGTTTTTCTCATTTGTAATAAGATATAAAAAAATTTACCTTATTTATTCAACCTTTTGGTTTTATTTCATTTTGTTCCAGGAATTCGATACCATTAAATTTCGTTGTTGTTTATTTTCAAACTGTATATTTCACAAAGTTTTTTTTTACAGTATATCACAGCATTCAAATGTGTTATTCAACGAAATTTTTAAAATCTAATAATGCTCGTCAAGCTCATATATATCATATACCGGCTGGAACAGTACCGTAATAATCGATATATCGTTCCTATATTTGATATATCTTTACTAATATTATTGCAAATAAGTACAAATACAAAAAAAATCGATATACTTTTCATTCTAATATGGTGATACCCAGAGAGTGAATTTCCAAGGTTAGTTGGAGATTCACAGCTGAACATCCAACCTATGACATGAATTTGTTTGTATAATAAATTAGAAGAAATAGAGAAATTTAAAGTAGTAGAGGAAACTTATTCTAACAAATTGTTTGAACACAACCTTAAATTTACATAAAAATTTTTAAATCACACACACACACATTTATATATATATATATATATATATATATATATATATATATATATATATATATATATATATATATATATATATATATATATATATATATATATATATATATATATATATAGCACCTTCAATTTATTTATCACACATATGTTATTCAGATTGTTCAACACCTTCATTAGTTAAACTAAAATATTGTTTAATATTTATTACATTTTGACTTTGTACTTTATTATTCTTTTTTATGCATACATTATTACTTGAAAACTTTCCTAAAGGATAGGGAATATGGTACACTGCTTTTAATTTGTTTCTGCCATATTTTTGGCTTTTACAAAAACAAATTTTGCATCTTGTAAATTCTTTGGCACATATATTTTTGGAATTTTGGCAGAAAATTCTAGAGATAATGGGAGTCCCAAGAATAACTTTAACTTTTCTGCGTAGGAATTTATTGAAAGTGGGAATGAGGACTCCACTTGCTCTATTAAAGCTCCAGGGAGAGATTTATTTTGACCCATCATTAGAAAAGCAGGGGTTATTCCTTCTGAGTTTAATGGGGCAGTTCTCAAACATAAAAGCACTAGGGGAAGGAAATCCAACGAATAATTTTGTACATCTTCCAACTCACCCGATAGCATGGCTCGAAGAGACCTCAATAGTGTTCTATGAGAGTTTTCAATGAGTCCATTACTCTGAAATTTTTCCGAAACTGGCTGGTAAGATTCACATGGTGGGCTTATTTTGCGAACCGATTTAGATCTCTGACATGAATCACAACTTAAAGCAAACTAAGAGATACCAGAGTTTCTTTGATTCCAAAATGCCCAAGTGAATGTGAATAAGGGATGTCAGGTGTAATTAAAGATTTAGGAACAAAGACACGAGGTGAAAGTAGAATAGATTCATCGACAGCCAAAGACAGTAGGTCATTTTTATAATAGTAGTTTCGCTTGGTGAGCTTCAGATTAGTATTTTCTTGCTTATTTAAGTATTTTTGAAGTTGCACATCTGTTTCTTGTGTTTCTTGAAGTTCTTTATAATCAATTTTACACTGAAATATTTTAAAAACTTCATTGGCGGGAACATGGAAAATAGATGACAGGGAAGGACAGTCATCCTCTATTAAAGAATCCTGCTGGGGAGAAAGTTCTGATGTGACACACTCTTCATCGCAGAGTGCTTCAGGAAGGACTTCTGTAACAGTGTCTTCTCTTCCAAGTTGTATTGAAGAGCTTGTTGCTAGTTCTATATCTGCATTTCCTGCAGAATTTGAAGGAGCTGGTAATTTCAGTGAACTTTTAATTGGTTGTTGAGCAGGATTTCTACTCAAATTGTCGGCTAATATATTTTCTTCAGATTTAATATGGTTTATGTTCAAATCATATTAAAACAAGAAAATTTGTTAACGCTTCTCTGTTGCTAGCAAATGATTAGCGTCAGTCTCTTTTTTAAGTGACTGAGTGACTGAAAGGTTGTCACAATACACATCTATCTTTCGTCCTTCTACGATATGCTGAAATTTCCTTACGGTCTTTACTAATGCCATGAGTTCTTTGCTAAAAATACAAAAGCTCAATTCAGTTGTGTTTAATTTATAACTATAGAATCCAAGTGGAACAGTTTTTCATTTTCAGTCGAAACTACTACACCAGCCAAGGCAGTCTGACTGGCATCCATAAAAATTGATATCTTGGCAGTATTAGATGGAAAACCCAAAGGTGTAGCATTTTTCAGAGTCAGTATAGCTAGATTGAATGCTTCTACAGCCTGGGGATTCCATTTTACTCTACGTTGAGAGTATTTAGCACGTTTTAGAAATGAAAGAAGAGGAGAAATAATATTAGAAATGCCAGAAAGTGAATATCTGAAATAATTTATACTTCCTAAGGAAGAACGTAGATGTTTTATCTCTTAGGTTTTGGAATGTTTAATGTAGAAAGACTTTTATCTTCATTAGGCAACATAATACCTTCAGACACATCAAAACTTAGATATGTAACGTTTGATTGGCGAATTTGGCATTTATCAGCACTAAGTTTTTAAATTGAAATAATTTACTCTGTCAAATATCATTTCTAACATTTTTATATACTCCTCATGAGTTGGAGTAGCGATAAGAATATCATCTATGTAGATAAAAATGTTAGGAGTACGAGAAAAAATTAAAGAGATGTACTTGGTGAAACTTGTGGGACTTGAATAAAATCCTTCAACTATTCTGTTATAAGAAAAACTACCATATGGAGTATTAATTGTTAAGAACTTTCTACATTCTAGGTGAACTTTCAAATTATAGAAGTCTTTTTTGAGGTCAAGGACGGGAAACACTTTAGCACCTGAGAGTATATTCGAAAAATCCCCAAAATTTGGGAGACTAAAATTGTCACAAACTGCTCTTTTGTTAAGAAGCCTCAGGTCAGCTACAATGCGGACTACACCTGAAGGTTTTGGCAGAACGGAGATTGGAAAACCCCATGGTGAATGTGAAGGAGATAAGACCCCAGCATTAACTAACCTGCATATCTCCACTTTAGTTTTGACATATAGACCCATAAAGACTCTTTGGCTTTTTATATTTATTGTGGGTCCTCTTACATTAAATTTATAGGGGACTAACTCTTTAAGAGCATTATACTCTTCTGATGTAAGGGGAAACTTTAACATTTTCTATCTTTATAATCACTTTTATCATTAATATCACTTCTATATTTACCATTATTTTCAAATTTATTAACATTCTTATATCTACAGGAAGAATTGTTTATATTGCTACTACCCCCAGCAATAATTTTACCTTTAAAAATATTTTCATTTACCATTGTACTATTGTTACTGCATAAGTTGGTGTTATCATTTTAATATATATCAGTAAATAATACCTTAAAATTAAATAATATATTAAGGAGAAGACGTTGAAGGAAATTTGGGAGAGAAAACAGCATTTACAAAATGATGAATTCGTTTTACGGGCAACGATTCCACATTATTTCCTACTATTATATCACAAGAGCTACCAATCTTGGCATCGTTAATCCTATGGTTACTAAAATCTAATTAAAAATTATACTTTTGAAAGAAGTCTATACCTAAAATGTTACAAACTACATCACAAATTAAAAAAGTATGTTCATACTCCCTACGTAATAAAAAATTTTCAATTTTTGTTTTAAGATTATATATATTTATTTGGTTTCCATTAGCAGTAGTAAGAAAGAAAATAGCTTCTTTCTTATCTTCTGCAGAACCCTAAACTGTGCTCCCCGAATCGATAATGCATAACTCTTTAGAGTTAGCGTTGAATATACGGTAGAGACTGTTTAATTTTAAATCTTGTTTTGAAATATTTAACACATTCATAATTTTTGGAATTAATGCACCATTATATAAATTTGCATTTTCAACTGTCATCACAGTATATTTGCTAAGAGCTAATAGTTCTTGCTCTAAGAGTGGCTTTTCGCCATGTTGATGATGCAGATTTTTATCTTTAAAACTATTATACTTAGGACAATGCTCAAGTTCACAAGACTGAGATTCTCGTTCGCTTAAAACAGGGTTTTAAATCAGTATTAGCAATAGCAGTCACATGGATCTGAGCATTGTTGTTACACTTTATGGTATTTATAGAAGTAGGCCATGAAATATCATTATTCGCAATTGTATTAACATTATTTATAAGGAGGTAGCTTTTATTTTCTTCCTCTCAATTTTTCGTATTTAATATTTGCACTTTTATCACTGACTATTTTACACTGTACATTATTATTAATTTGCACTTTTAATTTTCTTTTGGATGGACTCAATTTCGCCCCTCCGATTCGTTTCCCGGAATGGTTTAAGGAGATGGTCCGGTAGTGGAAAGTTGGATTGGCAATAGTACCCATCGACAGCTACCTCCTTGGCATCTTGTAGCTTTTACTCAAAACTTGTAATGGTAATAGAATAGTGCATCTTCCGTCTAAATCTAAAAGGGGACCAGCCTCTGCCAGACTGGCCTTTTGTCCGACCTTCTTCAAGTCTCATCACCCTCATATCCAGCCTATGTACATGTGTTGATAGCTCTTCTACTTTCTGAAAAAGCTCAGCAATTTGACTGAATATTTTAGCAAATTCACGACTGAAGAAAGTATTGTAGGTGGTGGTGTAGGTTCTCTTGACGTTCTTTTAGGAAAAGTGCCTATGGCATTGACTGAATCATTGCGGTAATGATCCGATGCAATTCTGCTGCTGGGACTCATGTATTTGTCAGCAGCTTCGGCCATTTTATAAATTGAGAGATCCGAGGTTAATACTTCTAACACAGGCGCAATGTCTTCAGGTAAGGCTTGAAGGAACATTTATTTAGCGACTGTTTCATTATTTCGTATCATAACTTTAAAAGCAGAGTCTCCAAGTGAAAGCCTTATTCTATTTAAATATTCTGATGGTTTTTCACCATGTTTTAACTATTGTTGAAATAAGTCTTCAACTCTCTAGCTAGCAGAGGGAGCATAGGTGAATCTCAAAACATTTTTCAACTCCTCGTAAGTATTTTCAGTTACAGAAGGTTGAATTTGGGAAATAATGGCTGATGGTAACAGGGGTCCCATCAGTTGGATTCTTTCAATAGGTTTATTCAAAATAAAGCTGGAATAAACATTCTAATTTTTGTAACCACTTATCGATGTCTCTTTTGTCGAATCGTGGTAAATCTTAAATCTTTAGAATTTTTCGGTATCTTCTATATTCAGGAGAAGGGCTTATGGAAGATGAACTATCACTGAAGGCACTTCGCTCTTGACTTTGCTTAATAGGTCTTTCTGCGCCTCGATTATCTGTTCTATTAGTATGTGTTTCAGTAGCCACTTCTACTGGTTGCACAGAAATACCCAAGGTGGAAGAATCTAATATGGTGTTAGACCTAGTTTTATTTTGCTTTGAAGGCATCGTAGAATTTAGTTATTTTATATATATATATATATATATATATATATATATATATATATATATATATATATATATATATATATATATATATATATATATATATATATATATATCAAAGTATATAGAAGACGAGATTGCACCGTAGTGCCTTAGTTATATTGTATGAATTTAGGTATACAATCCTAGCCTAGGCTTGTAAAGGGTGGTTAAATTGTATGGGCCGATGTTGAATGTGAACCACACCTAAACGTCAAGTTTTTTACTGCATTTCATTTGACTTTTTTCAATTTCAGACTTACTCAATTTGAACCATGGAAAGATACACAATGGAGCAACGTGTTAAAGTTATTCAGGCTTATTATGAAAATGGGCGTTCAAATCAAAATGCATATCGTGCACTTCGTGATTTTTTTGGTCAATTTAATCGTCCAAATGTGCGTACAATCGGAAAAATCGTGAAAAAATTTGAGCAAACCGGGTCTGTAGGAGATTTGAAAAGACCAGTGCATGCTCGTACAGCTCGTACTGCAGAAAATATTGCTGCTGTTCGCGATAGTGTGGCTGAGGAGCCATCCACTTCAACTCGTCGTCGTGCCCAACAATTGCACCTCTCACGCTCGTCGTTGATGAACATTATGCATAAAGACTTGCATTTAAACGCTTACAAGGTGCAATTGACTCAAGAACTAAAGCCTCTTGACCATACAAAACGTCGTCAATGGTCAGAATGGTGGCAAGAAATGGCAACAGTGGATGATCAATTTTCGAGGAAAATCATCTTCAGTGATGAGGCACATTTTCACCTCAGTGGATTCGTCAATAAGCAGAATTGCCGCATTTGGGCGAATGCTAATCCAAGAGTGATTGTCGAAAAACCAATGCACCCACAAAGAGTGACTGTTTGGTGTGGTTTATGGGCTGGCGGCATCATCGGGCCGTATTTTTTCCAAAATGAGGCCGGTCAGGCAGTTACTGTGAATGGTGTTCGCTATCGTGAGATGATAACGAACTTTTTATGGCACGAATTGGAAGGTATGGATGTGGACGATATGTGGTTTCAACAGGACGGTGCCACTTGCCACACAGCTAACGAAACAATGGCTATTTTGCGCGACAAATTCAATGGCCGTGTTATCTCACGTGGTGGCGATGTCAATTGGCCGCCAAGATCATGTGATTTGACACCGTTGGACTTCTTTCTTTGGGGTTATTTGAAAGAAAAGGTGTACGTCGATAAGCCAGCAACAATTCAAGAGCTAAAGGATGAGATAATTCGGCAACATTAACGGCATAGAACCCCAATTATGCCTCAGCGTCATCGAAAATTTGGATCCATCGGAATGGAGGTGTGCCGCCGAGGTCGCGGCGGCCATTTGGCCGATATTTTGTTCCATACATAATTGAACCATACCATATTATCATAATAAAAAGAAATGACAATAAATTCCTAAGTAATTTGTGTTTTATTCAAAATCAACATCGGCCCTTAAAATTTAACCACCCTTTATATAGTAGCCTATTTATTTCCTATGAACACACACACACACACACACACACACACACACACACACACACACATATATATATATATATATATATATATATATATATATATATATATATATATATATATATATATATATATATATATATATTCAAAGTAGTAGGTAGGTTGATTTTATTTCTTTCTTTATAGTCACAATGTTCTAGCAAGTATTTTTTTTCAAAGTTATAAAGTAGTTCCTTTCTGTTTAAATGTTATTTATATTATTAAATATCACAGTTTTTTAAAGCACTTTTCATTATTCTTCTAATGAAAACTTTAGGATTTTTCTGGCTAACTTGAAGTTCAATTTTACCGTGTACCTCCATTGTATACGCTAGTATAGCATAGAAAAGGGCTCTTGGTTAATTTTCGTTGGGGTCTAAAGTATTTTAAAATTTCATAAATTTCTAGTAATTCTTCATAAAATTTCAGTTTTTATTTTAATTTTCTATTTGAGGGTTCGTTTTATTTTATATGCTTAAACGTGGATGTTATGTTAAGAGTGGCTTGGTTACGATCTAGGCCTCGGTAATACAAATTGTTATTTTTAAAAATGACTTCTTTATTTTATTTTCAAAAAGCGTATTTTATTATTCTGTTGTAGTTTCATATAATTATTCTGACACTCTGGGGTCACCAGAACTGCAGTGTATGCAATGAATCAGCTCTGAGGTATGGGCATAAAGCAGCTTAGGTTTTTCTTATTTGTAAAAAGATAGATAAAATTTTTTCTTATTTATTCTACCTTTTGGTTTTATATTATTTTGTTTCAGGAAATTGATACCATTAAATTTTGTAGTTGTTTATTTTCAAATTGTATATTTTGCAAAGTTTTTTTTACAGTATATCACAGTATTCACGAAATTTTTAAAATCTAATAATGCTTGTCATGCCCCGATATATCATATACCTACAAGAACAATACATTAACAATCGATATATCAATCCTATAGTCGATATATCATTCCTAAATATTATTGCAAATAATTACAAATATTACAAAATCGATATACTTTTCATTCTATATATATATATATATATATATATATATATATATATATATATATATATATATATATATATATATATATATATATATATATATATATATATATATATATATATATATATATATACGGTGTATAAAACTTGAATATAAACAGTGAAGTGTCCGATACTGCAAAAGTGATTAATCTACGAGGAAAAATGGGAAAAAGTGGAAAATTAGATACATTATCAGCGAGAACCTTTGAACGACTGAGTTCACAAAGGTCAAATAATAATCATCAGTAGTAGCAACATCAACAATCCACAGGTAAGCTTGACAGCAGTTTCCTGCAAATCTCTACACTCTCCTTATTTACTTCTCCCAAATTATCCCCCAAAAAGCAACTTCCTCTTGAATTTAAAAACCTAATGAAGAATCACTAAAAAACACAAAGTAATACCTTGAAGCATAGTGTTTAAATTATTAACTAAACAAGAAGGGCTTAATAAATTAAAAACAGCAAATCTCCTGATAGAGTAAGAAATAGCAGTGCAAGAGTGCCTTAATGTAACTAGCGAAGAATATAGAAGAACTAAAAAACAAAATAGAAAAAAGTATAACAAAAGTTGCAATAACATTGGCAAAACTGAACATTTGACGCAAAGAAAAGAATCAAATTCATGTGTTTTATCAGGACCAAGCATGTCGCGAGATAGGAAGAAGAAAATTGTAATTAAATAGTTGCAGATCTCATTCTGAACCAACTAAATAATAACCTGCCGATGGATTCAATTTTGGGTGTTTAAGATTAGGATGTGAAAAGTATATCAAAATGTAATTAATTTTTTGTGGCAACGTTATTTTTTCCCTTTATTACCCTTTGGAAGGCTGAAGGGGTATCAAATTTCTAAGCCTTAGAAGACACAAGGTCCCCTTTGTGTTCTTGTTATTTTACCCTCGATCTGGTTCTCTGTCTGTCTGTCAGTCTCTCTCATTTAATTCTCTCTTTCCTTGTTTCCTTCTCTTTCTCCCTATCTTCTCCTCTTTCTCTTTGTCTATTTTTCTCTTTTTCTCTTCCTTTCCTCATTCCTTTCTGTATCTCCATCTCTTTTCCTCTCTGTTTCTCTTTTTCCTTCTATCTTTCTCCCTTTCTTTTATCTATATCTCTTTTCAACTCTTTTCTCCTTTTTTCTTGTTTCCTTCTCTCTACTTTCTTTTTCTTTACCTTTATCTCTTCCTTATTCTATTTTCTAATACCTTTCTCCTCTTTCTCTTTCTATCTACCTTTTTCCTTTTTCTCTTCCTTTTTTCCCCTCCTATCTCTCTTTTCTCTCCTCTTTCTATTTTTATCTCTCCTCTCTATTTTTCTATTTTTCTCCCTTTCCCCTCTATTACTCCCTCTTTCTCTCTCCCCTCTCCATTTCTCTACTACTTTGTCTCTTATTTTCTCTCGTTCTCTATTATATCCTTCCCTCCTTCTTTCCCTTTTTTTTCTCCTTTTTCTCTTCCTCTCATGTTTCCTTTTTGGAAATTTCTATTTTTTCTTTTCTTTCTCTTCTCTCTCCCTCTCTCTTCCTCCATGTTTTTCTCTTTCCTTCTCACCCTCGCTTTTCCTTTTATTTTATCTCCCTCTTTCTGTCTCTCTCTTTCTTTGTTTCCCTCTCTTTTTTTCCTCTTCTCTCTCTACCTCATTCTTTTTTTTTTTACTACTCTTTTCCTTCATTCTTTCTCGTTCTTTTTATCCCTACTTCTCTTCTTTTCTCTCCTCTTCTCCCTCTTTCTCGCTCTCTCTCCTTTTATTTCTCCTCTTTCTCTTCTCTTTCTTTCTCTCCCTTTTTTATTCTATCTCCCTCTTTTAATTCCTATAATCAGTTTTATCTCCCTCCCTCTCTTGATTACCTCTATCTATTTCCCCTTCTCACACTCTGTTTCTTTCTTTCCCACAAGTATTCTTTTTTTATATTTTTCTTCCAGCTATTTCTTATAAGCAATCACCTGTTCTTTCTCGACCATTTTTCGCTTTCAAATTACAAATCGAACATTTCATTCACGAACTATACAATACTAGGGGTAATCAACGCTACATTGCACACCTTTGTGTTTGAATGTTTGAACTAAATCCACCCCTTATTATAGAAATCTAAGTTCTAAATATAATTTGTGCAACTTAGTTTATAAAAAAAAAAAAAAAAAATTACTGCCCACATTTCCTCGACTAGCAAATATTTCATTTATTCTAACTTAAAAAACTTACTCCACAAATCTAACATTCAACATCTTAAAATCTCCAAGGCACACATTGTATATTGAATACACTGACAATCAATCTGATAGCCCAAAATTAAAACATGTTCTCTACTCCTACCCATTGAATTAAGCTATCTATATGAAGACTCTGGGTGTTTCAAGTTAATATGTTATTGATACCCTTATTTAAATGTGTTAACATCAGAAATTTTCCGAAGCACTCGGAAGACTTAAACCTTTCCACTGTAGCTAGCAGGACTCTTCGCTCTTAACTGTATTAGTTTGCACTGCGGAATAGAACTAATTTCTCGTTCCCGCCTTTTACGCTGTGAAGGACGCCTCACTCTAATATAATCTTACTTGTGTGTACGCCGCTTACTTTGTGTTTTACTGCTACTCGTAGTTAATCTTTATTTATTCAACAATAACTACCAATGATTATTTGTCATTGTTTCTATTACACAAATATCGCTATATTGCATATTAAGCAATATTTGTATATTCTGCACAGTGTCCTTCAGAGTGATCATTGCCATCAGAAGATACTTCTGGCCCTTCTGTACACTGCAGAATATCCTCAGCCATCAAGGAATTCCTCCCTTCTTTGGCACAGCCAGTGTAACACATTACTAGATAGGGTTCCTGTCATTATTTCTGTCTTTATTCTTGTTGAACAATTCAGAACTGCATTTTTGTACAAAATAAAGAACCAATCCCAGCCTTCGTTATTGTACCTACACTTACCATCTAAGTGCCTGCCAACCATCAACCATAAAGTGGTCACCCAAGGAGAGTTGGTTCTGGATTGGAAGCAGCAGGACATAGCAACTTCAACACTGGAACCCTTCTAGTGGGCCTCTTTCACATAAATTATTTACTTAAAATTTTTATTTTTATTTTTAATTATTTTATTTTTTATCTCATATATATATTTTACATATTTGCACATTAATATTTCTTTTTATTAATTTATTTTATTTTTTATTTTTTTCCTTTTATATATATATATATATATATATATATATATATATATATATATATATATATATATATATATATATATATATATATATATATATATATATATATATATATATATATATATATATATATATATATTTTACTATTTTTACTTGTAATTGTCTTATTATCTTTATTATTATATACATTATGTCAACTAATGATACTCCCCCACCTTCTACACAACTGCCTGCACCCTTCTTTCCGCGCTACATCCCTGATGATGTAAAGTTGTGGCTTCTTCAGCTTGAAGCCATTTTTCCATTGGCTTACACCTCTGAAGTCAAGTTTAGGGCTCTTGTTTCCCTTCTTCCTCCAGAGGTCCTTCGCGTGGTCAAGGACGTATTGCCTAGCTTCCAGGTGGCTCAAGACCCTTACACAGCATTAAGGACATAGCTGTTGCTAAGGGTCGCTACTTCTAGGGAGGAGAGAATTGCTCAGCTTTTGAGTGGTGAAGCCCTTGGAGCCCGCACTCCAAGGCAGCTCATGACTCATTTGCTGGGTCAATTAGGGTCTCCGCCCACAGACTCTGAGACCCTTCTCATTAGAGAGCTCTTCCTTAAGAAGTTACCTGCGAATGCAAAGGGAATCCTCGCGGCTACTTCTCCTTCGACACCTCTTCAGGAGATTGCTTCAATCGCAGACAGAATCTCTCGCACTTACCATTCTTCCCCGGTTCCTATTTCTGCTGCGACTTCTTCTTCTGTACCTTCTACTTTCTCTCTACCTCTTGCACCTACTTTCACTCCTTCTGCTGTCGCTTCTGCCTCTGCACTTCCTCCTTCAGATCTGGCACATGACCTACATACTCGAGTTGTTGCCTAGAATCCAAAGTGGGTTCACTTCAAGCCTCGATCAACTCTCTCATTATTCCCATTTCTTCTTCTAACCGTGCCCGTTCTTCTACCCCTTCTGCTCGTTCAGGTACTCCACACGGTCGTGCCCCCTCACCTTCTCGCAGAAGGGATTCTCCTCTGTGTGACTACCATAGCACATTTGGGGATCGCTCTCTTAAGTGTAACAAGCCTTGTACTTACCAGGGAAACGTTCCGACCAGTCAGTGATTGCTGTAGCTGACACTGGTCTTGCTTCCCAACTTCAACAGCAACCAACAACGACAACCAACCAACAACAACCAACCAACAACCAACCAACAACAACAACCAACCAACAACAACCAACAACCACCACCACCATCATCTCCTTCAACTCCAGCTCCGCCTGCACCGCCTTCTTCACAGCGTTCTTCTGGTTCTTCTTTAACCTCTTCTTCGACTGGGAGACCTGCTCTTCGCCCTCCTATACTACGTCGAACAAAGAGTGGCAGAACAGTTCGTCCTCCTCTTCGCTTCCGTCTTTAACCACTGCCACCTTTGGAGGGGGGTTCTGTAGCTAGCAGGACTCTTCGCTCTTAACTGTATTAGTTTGCACTGCGGAATAGAGCTAATTTCTCGTTCCCGCCTTTTACGCTGTGAAGGACGCCTCACTCTAATATAGGCTTACTTGTGTGAACGCCGCTCACTTTGTGTTTTACTGCTACTCGTAGTTAATCTTTATTTATTCAACAACAACTACCAGTGATTATTTGTCATTGTTTCTATTACACAAATATCGCTATATTGCATATTAAGCAATATTTGTATATTATGCACAGTGTCCTTCAGAGTGATCATTGCCATCAGAAGATACTTCTGGCCCTTCTGTACACTGCAGAATATCCTCAGCCATCAAGGAATTCCTCCCTTCTTTGGCACAGCCAGTGTGACACATTACTAGATAGGGTTCCTGTCATTATTCCTGTCTTTATTCTTGTTGAACAATTCAGAACTGTATTTTTGTATAAAATAAAGAACCAATCTCAGACTTCGCTATTGTACCTACACTTACCATCTAAGTGCCTGCCAACCATCATCTATACCACTTTCAGTTTTGGCTTCTCTAGTATGTATGTGAAAGATTATAACAAAGACCTGTTTGATCTTGCTGGCTATGATTTGTTTGGTGCTTGCCGCAAAGAAAGAAGATGGTGGAATATCAATATGTATTAAAAACGGTCTTAAAGCAAAAGTAACACTATTAGTTGTTAATGCGGGTATGGTAGCACTTGCGTGAACCTTAATGGAAAGATACCGGAAAATTAACTTATTAGGAGTACGCCGACCATCCCAAGGAAAAAGAAAAAATTTCATAAAGACACTCGATGAAACCTGTAGTACCACAATGAAAAAAGGAATCTCATTAATAACTGGGGACTTTAGCATAAACGTATCCAGTAGTGACACTACCTCTCCTTGTAAAAATTTACTAATTGACACCATGACATCAAATGGTTTTGTAAATTTCATAAAAAGCAGCGCAAGGCCAAATGTAAATCTAAACTCTACAATAATTGACAATATATGGTCAAATAAATAAGATTCCACCTAGTCATATACGTTGTACACATATATTTCTGACCACTACCCCTGTGTATTAAATGCTAGAAAATCAACAACTACATCATAAGATTAGAAAACAATTGCTTTGGACTTCTAAACCAGATGAAAACGACATATTTTTCAGTTGTGCACAGTGACAATGTTTCAATAGATGAAAAATTCGAAAAATTCAGTCATACAATCCATAGCGTTTACGACAAACACTTGCCAACAAAAAACAAAATTGCTACAGGAAAATAATTATGAACAAATGGCTAACTAAAACTTTGCTAAATTCAATTAGGTAAAAGGACAAACTGTTTAAATGTATTAAGAGAGGAATCATACCAATGCAAACTTTCACCACATATTCTTCATTACTGAAAAAGCCAATTAGAAAATCTAAAGCTGCTTATTTTGAAAACAAAATTTATACAAACCCAAAACGATACCCAATCAACATTCGGATAGATAAATAACATCTTAAATCGTTACCAAAATAACGAAGTTGTAATTTCAGAAATAAAAATTAAAGACGAATCAGTGACCGATAAGAAATTCATAGTAAATGAATTGAATTCCTATTTAACAACCATATGAGCTAAAGTGGTAGCAGAAATTCCCCAAACAAATGTTTCTCTTACTGACCACCTAGAAATGCACAAAGGTCAAAAATTCTCTTTTTCAAGCATATCAGGTTCTGATGTCAAATGTGCAATAAATAGTTTGAAAAACAAAAGCTCCAACAATAATAGTATACCAAACTGGATTTACAAATACTGCACAAATGAAATCTGACCAATATTTTCGATCCCCTACAATACTTCACTTAAGCTAGGCCACTTTCCAGAAGAGCTTAATGTAGCAAGAGTTACCCCCGTTCCTAAAGCCGATGACACATCAGTTTCCAATAATATCCGTCCCATCTCTATCTTACATGCTATTGGTAAAATATTGGAGAACTTGGAGCATATACAACTTACAAACTACTTTTACGAGAATGAACTTTTTCACCAACTTAGTTTGGATTTACAAAAAATCGTAATACAGAAGGCGCATTAATTCTCCTTCCTGATAATATATATAGAGCATTAAAGGACAAACAAGCATACGTACTACTGCTATTAGATTTTCTAAAGCATTCGATGTTGTTCCACACAACTTACTCCTACAGAAATTAGATAGGCTTGGTATTTCGAAAATTCAATTAACCTGGTTCCATTCACATTTATCTGGTAGAATACAATACGTAAAAAAATTAAGAGATTTATCTTCCCTCTCCCCAATCTCTCAAAGGGTGCTTCAGGGATCTATTTTGGGTCCACTATTTTTAATATATATATATATATATATATATATATATATATATATATATATATATATATATATATATATATATATATATATATATATATATATATATATATATATATATATATATATATATATATATATGTGGTGTCGCATATTATTGTGCATAAAATAATTAGAATTAAGATATTTATAAGCTAGTAGCAACTCAATTGCGATCGCAGCGCCCTCTATGGAACTAAGCAAGTTTGAGTCATGCTGGGAAGGAAGTTCCTCGCTTTGCTTCTCTCTTGGATCGTCGTTCCTATTGACAGCACGTACTTTGTAATTCTCGAAAATCATTCTCTAATAAACTGTTAACCTTAAAGTGCTCTTTGTATAACAATATTAATAACTATACTTGCTATAAAACTGTTTACTAATATTAATAACTATACTTGCAATAAAACTGTGTTAAACTACATTTAGTTATTATTCACATTATTAACTTTAAAAAGCAATCAACAACAAAGGATTGCTTTATTGGTGACTTTGAAGTGCTAGAGAACGCCCGCCATCTTCGATTTTCCTTTATGCCGCTGTTTTGTTTTGCGCTACCGGATTGAACGCCATCTTCTCTCCGACTCTTCTAGGATCGTCGTCCTCCAGATTTATTACTCAAAAGACATCAATATTTGCGAATTCCGGGAATATTTTTACTGTCAAGAGGCATCCTTCGCAATTTTGGTCTTGGTGGTCATTCGATGGTATACGCAATAAGTAACTTTCCCAAGTGGACATCAGTGTCGTCATCACTTTATATGGCAAAAGGCTTACTTTTCTTAGATCTCTGGTAAGGTGGTCAGTATAACGGGGTTAAACGGGCAGATTGTCAAGAATAGGGGGCTACCGTTTTCTCTCTTTTCAGCTTGCAGTGAAGGTACTCATCCCCCATGCTTGGAGTTGGTCGTGCGCAAGTCGACTTTTACACTTCTCAGATTTCAACGTGTTCAGCGATGATTCCCCCCATTTCTTCCGGCCTCCTTTATGCTTTCCCCAAATTTGGGGGAGCTGAGATGTACAAGCAAGAAAAACTCATCCATGAAATAATAATAATAACTATTATATATCAAATTTTTTTTTCTTTTTTTTTTTACAAAAATAAAACTTTATTTCATTTTTTTTAGTTAGCTTGTTCACTGCAGGATCTTAGGCTTGTTTTATTTTCAATACATTATAAATATATATATTTTTTTTCATTAATTATTGTCAAATTTATGTCATATGTTTTCAATATTATCAATCTCGTTCATTTTTTGTTTTGGTTTTGCAGGCTCCGAATTTTATTACCATTTATTTTTATTATCGCCATCTTTTATATTATCTTTTGAAATGCATTTCTACTTTCCTCTTCCTTTTTTTTCACGCCCTTCCTCTATAATCTCTTTCTACATATTTTTCTGTATGTTTTGTCTTGTGTTCTGGAGTTTTTCGATCAATTCTCGGGTTACCACCTCAGTCTTCATCGAGATTCTTCACTTTCATTGTTTTGTGTCCTTCTGGAGTTTTCGATCAATTCTCGGGTTACCACCTCAGTCTTCGTCGAGATTCTTCACTTTCTTTCTCATGCCACACACACACGCACACTTTACCGCCTACTCTATTTTTACGCTCCTGTTCCGGATTTTGCTTCTTTCGTCATTCAGTCGTCTGGGTAAGACCGCCTCTGACGATTTGTCGCAGGTTCAGAACATCTCTCTCTGTTTATCTTCCGTACTTCCAGTCTGTAGGTGGGAAGTGATGTGGTGTCACATATTATTGTGCATAAAATAATTAGAATTAAGATATTTGTAAGCTAGTAGCAACTCAATTGCGATCGCAGCGCCCTCTATGGAACTAAGCAAGTTTGAGTCATGCTGTGAAGGAAGTTCCTCGCTTTGCTTCTCTCTTGGATTGTCGTTCCTATTGACAGCACGTACTTTGTAATTCTCGAAAATCATTCTCTAATAAACTGTTAACCTTAAAGTGCTCTTTGTATAACAATATTAATAACTATACTTGCTATAAAACTGTTTACCAATATTAATAACTATACTTGCAATAAAACTGTGTTAAACTACATTTAGTTATTATTCACATTATTATCTTTAAAAAGCAATCAACAACAAAGGATTGCTTTATATATATATATATATATATATATATATATATATATATATATATATATATATATATATATATATATATATATATATATATATATATATATATATTATATATATATATATATACACGACTTCCAAAACTGTCATAATTCTCTACACTCTCAATGAGCTAACGATGCCGCTATTTTAGTTTTAGACCGTAAAGTAGATACCCTAAAGACATGAATAAATAACGTATTAGAAAATGTTGTAACATGTCTAAAATACATAATAATTAGTAATGACAAACGTTAGAAAACCTATCAAGCTAAATGTTATGGCAATAGAGCCACATCAGTATAACTATCAGGAGTTATTTTCGATGAAAAATTCTCCTTCAAAAAACACATCAATAGTCTTATTAGCAAACTTGCATATGCTAACTATGCATTTCTAAAGATAAATTTTTTTTTCGAAAATATATACTAAAAAATATATATTAAAGCCTTGTTTACCCACATCTACTCTATAATTTACCATTATGAGTATATGAAAGTGTATACCTGCTACAGCCCTTAATAATGCTCTATAAAAACTCTTGTATCTATACAGAAAACTATATTTAATGGAAGAAAAAATAGAAGGGGGATGTAATACTCAAGTTATTTTTTCTTTTTTACTAAAAAAAAATACAAAAAAAACTTTATGGAAAATTTACAAAGGCATTAAACAATGGATCGAACTTTAAAAAAACATACAAGAATCAGAAACACTTCCCACATTTCGTAAACATGTCAAACATCACTTGCTATCAAAATACTAAAGAAGGTACCCATTAGCCATAGTCACCACACTTACTCACAACTTTACCAAAACTGCTGTAATTATTATTATTATTATTATTATTATTATTATTATTATTATTATTATTATTATTGTTATTATTATTTAGTATAACTATTACCTGTGATAATTATAGTTTTTTTATTACTTATTTTTACGAATATAGCCATATCTTTATTATTTTTTATTATTCCGATTAATATTATTATTTCAAATATTACTTATTATTATGTTAGTTATTAGTATTATTATTGTTGTTGTAATTATTATTATTATTATTATTATTATTATTATTATTATTATTATTATTATTATTATTATTATTATTATTATCGTCATCATCATCAATTATTATTATTATTATTACTGTTACTAGTATTCTTAATATTTCTATTATTTGCCATCTTTATTATTGTAATAACTATTACCTTTCAGACACTTTAATGTTATTATTGTTAGTCATTACTATGTATTGCTACTTTTATTATTATTTTTAAGGAAGTAGTTTGGGCCAATGTTTGTTTCTTAGTCATAAACTTCATTTTAATAATGACTGATATTAATTTGTAGACTTAGGTTAAGAAGTTGTCTGACCTTAAATATCGATATTTTGAAATTTCAATTTTAATCGAAAATTTAAAATTTCGATAGTTTTAGTAATTATTTCCCTTGTATATTGATAGGTTGTACTTTTTCGTTTTAAGGTAAGTGTTAAAGATACATGTTTAATTTGTTCTACAGATTGGTGTCATATATATATATATATATATATATATATATATATATATATATATATATATATATATATATATATATATATATATATATATATATATATATATATATATATATATATATATATATATGGTGTAATACGGCAGTAGGCCTGAATTCCCTTCTATCAGTTAGGCCTGTATCACACGGCAAACTTAGGTCGTTCAGGTTAAGATAACTCGAACTAAGTACGCTAGAAAACTAAATAATAATAATAGTAATAATAATTATAATAATAATAATAAAAATTTTTATTATTATTATTATTATTATTATTATTATTATTATTATTATTATTATTATTATTATTATTATTATTATTATTATTATTTAGATATGTTCTTGCCTGCATAATACTTGTGGTGCTCAGTGCGAGAGTTGCTGCCCACTTTTTAATCAGATGCCATGGTCACCGGGAAATATCACCAACAACGCTGAGTGTGAACAATGTCAATGTAACAGGCATGCTAGTTCTTGCATATATGATGCAGAAATTCATAAGAACAAACTCTCTTTAAATTTAAAGTAAGTCAAATATTTTTTTTTTTTTTACAGATCTTCACCACTCACAGGGAAGAGCCCTTTTCAAGGAGGGGGCACACAGAGAGAAGAAAACTCATTCAAACACACACACCTAACGCACAGCCCTCAGGTGGGCACGTACGGAAGCCTTGAAGAGTGGAAGATTAAATACAGGAGGAAAAATAAATGATGGAAAAGAGTTCCACAGAACAGTGGTGGCTGGAAAGGAGGAGGCACCTCAACGGGCTAGCCTGGGGTTTCCTACATTCACACAAAATCCGTGCGAAAGCAGGGAACCTCTTGTGCAACGAGGACGACGCAACGGTGGAGGAATTTATGATGTTTCCAAAATTATTTTTCGCGGATTTTTTTTTTTTTTTTTTTTTAACAAGTGCTAACTTTTTAGTCTTAATCAAATTAAAAGTTAATGTGAAACGACTAAGTATTTTTGATCTATTTCACCTAGTGACTTGGTTAAAATTTCCCTTGTTTTGCTCTACTATTTTGATAATTTGATGTTAAAAATCGTTTAGTTTCAATTATTCACCAAAAACAGAACCGATGCGCTTACTGGCGATGCGTTAAACAGAACTATATTTAAGTTATTATAGTTTTTATGAGTTTGAGTCATTGAGGAGCTAGATTTTAGGAAGTATTTTCTCTATACAATTAATGATTGATTGATTGATTAATGATTAATAATGATTTGTTAACGATTATTTAATTTTTTTTGTTTTTATTATAAAATATTTTGTATCATTTTTCATTCTTAATGTATGTTTCTTTATTTGCAACGATATATTAGTTTCAAGTGTGTTCGTATTTGTGTATCATTTCCACATTACCAGTTCAACAGTCACTTTTAACTTAGTATTTAATTTTCCCGGTATAGCAGCATGTTTGATTTTATATCCCTTTTATTTTTTTCCTTTTTTTTTTTTTTTTTTTTTTTATACTTAAAAATCTTTTTAAAATTTATAGCTTTTCAATTTATTTTTCATTTATACAGTCTTATCAAGTGTTCATTATGTTTATATTATATATATATATATATATATATATATATATATATATATATATATATATATATATATATATATATATATATATTGGGATAAAATGAGATAGTGGAATAATTTAGGCTCTTAGAGCTAAATACCCCTAATATATGCAAATTTCGAAATTGCTCCTTTCACAAAAAATTTACTTTATGAAAAAAAATGCACGAACTTTAGTTGTTAATTAATTATGTACCCTGAGTCATCATAAGATATAAATTAATAGAAAAAACAAAACACTCTTACCTCGGTCAAAACCTAATGCTACGAAGGTTTTGAAAAATTTCGTAATTTTTCGGCCTAGATAAGAACGTTACCTCTTATTCTGATAATCAGGGTAGTTGTAGTTTAAGTTGTCTTAATAAGTAAATCGCAAAACCATCAACCTACCACGCTGTTTGGTTCAAGCAGAAAGCTAGCTCGAAATACACCTCCGGAGTTGCACCTACGATAAAGCTACCTACTTTTACCTTCCAACGCAATGCAATCGATAGATCAAGACGATACACTATATACAATAATTAAGACAAATTCGAATTGTTCAAAAAAGAAAGTTCAAAATAGTTTAACACAACACTTTATAAACAAACTCAAATCAGGACGAAATTTTAATTTGACTTCTTTAAAGATAACCAGAGAAAGAACTGGAAGAATTGTTTTTTCGACTTCGTTATAACCTAAAAATTTTAACCAAAGCAAGAGCGTTTTAAACCTCAGTTGACTCTGACCACGGCTTTATTTTTAACTTTAAGTTTTTTACGAATTAAATTTTAAAAAGAACGAACACATTTTTAATTTATGAAAATCTCGAAACGTAATTCTAATATCCTCCGGGGGGGGGATGACTCCTTTAAGTTACGTTAAAGGGAGGCATATACTGGATCTCGACTATTCGACAAGTATTTACCCCGTGTTTCCCACCCGTTCCCTATTCCGATTCCGATTCTTCAGAAGTAATTGTCTGGATGATTTTCCTCCTAGCCTTCTCCGCAGCCTTGCGGACTGAACGTCGAGGCTTAGGACTAAGGGAATTTGCTCCGGAAGCAGGCACCGAGTTTTTCGGCAGAGTGGGGTTCGATCGTGTATCCTTCTCTTTCTCTTTACCGCAATGTGTAATCGACAGCTCGAGTGGGTAAAGAATTTTAATTGGATACATATTGATTTGTCCTCCTGGGGTTCGTACAGAGACGGTACGGACCTTCCCATCGTCTCCATGAATCAGTTGAGTTACGACTCCCATCTGCCAGTAAGGTCTTTCCTTAACTGGACTCTTGATCAGGACGACGTCATCCTTCTTGATCAAATTATCCCACTTGGCCTGATATAAATCTCGACTAGACTCCCGAAGACTGAGGAGGTATTCTTGATACCATTTTGTTCGAAATTCCTCGAATCGCTCTGAAGACTTTCGAAGAGACTGTAGAAGCGCGTTCCTGGCCGATGTTGTGGAGCTCCAAAATGGATTATTTGATCCAGTTCCTGGGAGAGCCAAGCTAGTTTTGGAACTAGGCTTCAGGAAGCAATTCGGGGTTAAGGGTATCACTTCGTCATCGCTCGAGGTGTAAGTAAGAGGCCGAGAATTGATTGCATCACCAATTTCAGCTAAAGTGGTGATGAAGTCAAAGTATTCGAGCGACGACCGTCCTACAGTCTTCATAAGGCAATCTTTTACGACCCTTATCATACGCTCCCATAGGCTACCAACCCAAGGGCTATAGAGAGGTATGCGCTTGTGTGTTATCTGGTTTTTGCGCAAAAATTCGCTTCCAACCTCAGAAACAACGAATGACTCAATAGCATCAACTCCCTGGATGAAACTCCTAGAATTATCACTATAAAGTACATCCGGGACTCCGAATTTAGCGACAAACCTCTGGAAGGAAAGAACGAATGATTGGGTCGACATATCAGGTATCAAGTCGAGATAAATGGCTCGAACGTGTAGGCAGGTATAAATCAGAATAAACATCTTCTGAGCAGTTGGCGAACCCTTCACCTTCACCCACCAATGCTTCGTAAAATCGAGACCAACGTGACGGAAAGGACGAAAAAGGTCCATTTGAGCCTTAGAAAAATTGGTGAAGCGGGGGTATTGAAAGGCGAAATTATTAAATTTCTTGCAAACTATGCACTCTGAGAGCACTCGCTTTTAATTGTTGTTCTAGCCGAAGTAATCCAGAACCCTTTCAACCTGATGTTGGTTAAGGTGGCTTGGATGCCCAGATGTTTACAGTCAAAATGTGACTGTCTTATCAAAAGATGTGTAAGATGGTGTTTCTTACCCATCAAGATTGGATTTATTACGTCATATTCGTAATAATTCGAACGAGAAAGACGACCTTTACTTCTGATGAGTCCATCGTCGTCAATAAATAGATTCAGATTGTTTAC
>SEYY01000832.1:0-2500 GCA_009176605.1 Armadillidium nasatum
CCTGAGGAACACCACTGTTGACAGGAAAGGAAGAAGAAGTCGCTCCATCAACAACAGCCGAAATGGAACGATTAGAAAGAAAACTAGACATAAGTAAGCAAAGAGAAGGAGGAAACCCAAAGGAGGGGAGCTTGGAAAGCAGTGACGCATGCCATACCCGGTCAAACATATATATATATATATATATATATATATATATATATATATATATATATATATATATATATATATATATATATATATATATATATATATATATATATATATATATATATATATATATATATATATATATATATATATATATATCAGCAAGCAGCAAGACAAACAGCCAGCCAGCCAGCCAGCCATCAGCCAGCCATCGCCAGGAACCAGACAACCAGCCAACATTCAGCCAGCCAGCCAGCCAGCCAGTCAGCCATCCAGCCAGACAGCCAATTAGCCAGCCAGTTAGCCAGCCAGCATTCAGCCAGCCAGCCAGCCAGTCAGCCAGCCAACCAGCCAGCCAACCAACCAGCAGCAAAACAAACAGCCAGCCAGCCATGGCCACCAACCAGGCAACCAGGCAACCAGCCAGCCAGCCAGCCAGCCAGCCAGGCAACCAGGCAACCAGCCAACCAGCCAGTAAGCCAGCCAGAAGCCAGCAAGACAAAAAGCCAGCCAGCCATCACCACCAACCAGGTAACCAGCACGCCAGCCAGCAGCCAGCCAGCCAGCCAGCCAGCCAGTCAGTCAGCCATTATTCAGCCAGCCAGTCAGCCAGCAGCCAGCCAGCCATGGCCACCAACCAGGCAACCAGGCAACCAGGCAACCAACCAACCAACCAAGCCAACCAGCCAGCCAGCCAGCCAGCCAGCCAGCCAGCCAGCCAGCCAGCCAGCATTCAGCCAGCCAGCCAGCCAGCCAGCCAGTTAGCCAGCAAGCATACAGCCAGTTAGCCAGCCAGTTAGTCAGCCAGCCAGCATTCAGCCAGCCAGAAAGCCAGAAGCTAGCCGGTTAGCCAGCAAGCAAGACAGCAAGTTAGCAGCCAGAAGCAGCCAGTCAGTTCAGCCAGCAGCCAGTTCAGCCAGCAGCCAGCCAGTCAGTCAGCCAGCCAGCCAGCAGCAAATAGTCAGCTTTCACATACACACAACATATATATATATATATATATATATATATATATATATATATATATATATATATATATATATATATATATATATATATATATATATATATATATATGGCAGCTGGTTGCTAGCTGGCAGATGGTTCCTAGCTGCCAGATGGTTGCTAGCTGCCAGTTGGTTGCTAGGCGGCAGCTGGTTAATGGCTTACAGCTGGTTGCTAGCTGCCAGCTGGTTCCTATGTGGCAGCTGGTTGATGTCTGCCACATAGGAACCAGTTTTCAGCTAGCAACCAGCTGGCAACTATTAACCATCTTGCAGCTAGCAACCAGCTGGCAGCTTGCAACCATCTGCCAGCTAGCAACCATATATTAGCTTGCAACTAGCTGCAAGCCATCAACCAGCTGTAAGCCATTAACCAGCTGCCACCTAGCAACCAGCTGGCAACTAGGAACCATCTGGCAGGTTAGGTTAGGTTAGGTTAGGTTAGGTTAGGTTAGGTTAGGTTAGGTTAGGTTAGGTTAGGTTAGGTTAGGTTAGGTTAGGTTAGGTTAGGTTAGGTTAGGTTAGGTTAGGTTAGGTTAGGTTAGGTTAGGTTAGGTTAGGTTAGGTTAGGTTAGGTTAGGTTAGGTTAGGTTAGGTTATAGGTTAGGTTTTTAGGTTAGGTTAGGTTAGGTTAGGTTAGGTTAGGTTAGGTTAGGTTAGGTTAGGTTAGGTTAGGTTAGGTTAGGTTAGGTTAGGTTAGGTTAGGTTAGGTTAGGTTAGGTTAGGTTAGGTTAGGTTAGGTTAGGTTAGGTTAGGTTAGGTTAGGTTAGGTTTAGGTTAGGTTAGGTTAGGTTAGGTTAGGTTAGGTTAGGTTAGGTTAGGTTAGGTTAGGTTAAGTTAGTTAGGTTAGGTTAAGTTAGGTAGGTTAGGTTAATTTAAGTTAGGTAGGTTAGGTTAGGTTAGTTAGTTAGGTTAGGTTAGGTTAGGTTAGGTTAGGTTAGGTTAGGTTAGGTTAGGTTAGGTTAGGTTAGGTTAGGTTATTTTAGGTTAGGTTAGGTTAGGTTAAGGTTAGGTTAGGTTAGGTTAGGTTAGGTTAGGTTAGGTTAGGTTAGGTTAGGTTAGGTTAGGTTAGGTTAGGTTTAGGTTAGGTTAGGTTAGGTTAGGTTAGGTTAATTTTAAGTAGGTTAGGTTAGGTTAGGTTAGGTTAGGTTTTTTAGGTTTAGGTTAGGTAGGTTAGGTTAGGTTAAAGTTAGGTTCAAGTTAGGTTAAGTTTAGGTTAGCTTAGTTTAGTTAAGTTAGGTTAAGTTAGGTAGTTATGGTTTGCCAACAAAGTATATATATATATATATATATATATATATATATATATATATATATATATATATATATATATATATATATATATA
>SEYY01000832.1:5000-12153 GCA_009176605.1 Armadillidium nasatum
TAAAAAAACACCTCTTTGTTGCTGTGTATTTAGGAGGGGTTTTTGTACTTAGTTGGCTACAGGGGTGGTTGAAGGACCAGAGGTTGTGCCAGTGTATGGAAAGAAAATTTTCATCACAGGAGTAGTTGCCTGCCTGCCCAGGGTTCTGTGCTATGATCTCTTATATTGATAATTCGGAGACAGCAAACTTTAAAGTTTGAAGAAGGCTTTCATTAATAACAAGATGAGTCATCTGTTTTAAAAGTTAAAACAACATTTTAAAAGCAGGACAATTAACAAATGAGAATATAGGGTGGCATTTATAGTGATGTTAGGAAATTCGGTAATTGTGGCGCTGACCGTAGTCAATTTGGTAATAGTAGCATTCACAGTAGTACATTTTGGGATACAACACCAGCTTGCTGAAACTAATCACATACCAAAGGGGTTGCAAGGTTGACTAAAAGTACGAGAAGGGATTTCAAATTAATATGACCTAGGAATTTCTATTACAAGGTTGCAGGGTGTTACAATTTTTTTTTAAAAAATTCAAAGTTATTTTGTGTATATATATATATATATATATATATATATATATATATATATATATATATATATATATATATATATATATATATGGCTTACGTGTAGATTGTTTCTGACTTTCGATATTTTTTATATCAATATTTTTTTGTCGATATTTTTATTCCTATAATGAATGCTCGTTTGAAATACCCTTAGGATATAAAAAACTGATTAAATAATCATTAAAATATTCATCAGTATCTTTAACCAATCCTATCTTAAATTATAATCATACATGGTTGACTTTAATTTGTATATCTACATCCAAGAAGGTGTATGCTGTGACATCATCTACTTGAGGGACATCATCTGTTGATGTCACAAATACCTTTAACAGCCGTTCATTTAAAGGCTTGATCTAATCTTTGCGTCCCACTTTATTTTTCATTTCTGAAGAAATAACCTCTCTACTCATTGGAGGTACAAATGATACAATTCCATATTATCTTTTTAGTTCTCTGATCTTTTTACCAATCTATGAGATGTATTAAACATACGAGCTCTTGCTTCTATAGAGAACGGAGACAAACTTAAAATTTGAATTCTTTTGGAGTAGTTTGCAACTTTAAATGCAGATACTAACTCAGACATCATCATGTCTTCATATCTGTAACATACATATTTGTAAAAGTTTTGAAAATACATAAATTTGCAAAGCTAACAAAGTATTCACATTCATAAGAGGTTTAATGCATCTAGTTAATAACACAAAACTACAATTTATAAAATTGTATAATTTAAACTATCATTTTGATTTTTTTTAATGGGAAACAAGAAGATAAAAACCTTTTTTTAATTTGTTGTTGATCCAATGGTAAATCCTCTTCTTGAATTGACAATGTTACATCATAAGAATCTTCAAATTGCGTCTTAACAACAGTTGTCAAGACAGTTTGTAGTTTCTCTTCTCACTTTTTTTTTCTTTGTTTTATTCCAAAATGTGCTAGAAATATGGCCAAACATTAACAAAGTGTTGTTGACCTTATTAAGAGAATTGTAATTGTTTGTAAGCAGATAAATCGTGGTAGAAAAAAAATATATTAAAAAAAAAAATTATGTGATAAATTACAATTTGACTCATGCAGGGAGGATATATGGTAAAATTGATATATACTTGGGAAAGGTTTTAACCTCCCTGCCATATGTGGGTGGAGGTTCGTTAGCAAGCATGGAAATTAAACATTACTCTTATTCCACATGTTCTGGGGGTTCCAACCACAGACCTCTACAATGTTGAAATGACCCCAGCCAGAATATATTGGGCAATTTGCAACTTACCACAAACTTTTTTAAATTAATACATTTTCTAGTACTCATGATGATTTGCATGTTTATAGACAATTCTCGTAACAAGCTTCAGTTATTGTATGATATTCACTGTTGTAAACAAATGTTACAAAATTAGTTTTCTAATGTAAGAAGAAATATGTTTACTTGTTGTTATTAGGTAAAGGCTCATTTGGTGTAGTCAGCCTGGTTGTATAACAGGATTTTTCATACTTTATTTTGAAATTATTTAATTTCGTTTTACGACCCATTTTTATTGTTTTTCTTCAATATACATTACATTTTCGGTTTATATTTTGAATAGCATGTAAATACCAGGTATGAGATGAACCATGCATAATAACCACCTAATATACTTTAAATAATTCAACTAAGCTAAACATGCAATATTCAAAAGGATCAGTCAGTCAAATATACCAATCAGAAAATGTAAGAGATTTAAAATGAACCAACCAACCAACCAACCAACCAACCAACCCAGGTTCTAAGTCAAATTGATTGTCATAAAGTATTAAATATGGCCTTAGAAAGTTGTCAATCATACTATACTGTGCTATGAATATAGTAAATATTATTTCTTTACATAAATACACTGTTCGGTGCTTTCCCTAAAGTGAGTTTTTAACTTAAAACCTTTTCAAGCAAGGTAATTTTCTTATTTAAACCTAAACCTTGCTAGTTTAAAGTTATTTTTAAAATATTTCTTGATAAGGCCTACTATGATCATCATTGTGGAAATAATATTCAGGACTTACTGGTAAAGGTTAACAAGTTATTTGACCTTTCATATATTGAAACATATATCAATGCAAATATTTTAACATTAGTATTATTATTATTTACCTTTCATTTCATTTATGCCTATTATTATTATTATTATTTAGTTTTCTAGCGGACTTAGTTCGACTTATTATAACCTGAATGACCAAAGTTTGCCATGTGATATAGTCCTTACTGATAGATGGAACATTTCCATAGAATACAGGTTTACTGCTTTATTACACCATATATATATATATATATATATATATATATATATATATATATATATATATATATATATATATATATATATATATATATATACGGTAGGGATGGAGTGAAGTATTGGTATCGGCAAGTATCTGCACATTTTCCGATACTGTATCGGTATCAGCAAAAATTTTGGATAAGAGTAAAGTATCGGTATCGGTAGTAGTATCGGCAAGTATCGGCATATTTTTAGGTATTGGTATCGATAAAAATTTTGGTATCGCTCCATCCCTAATATATATACGGTATATATATATATATATATATATATATATATATATATATATATATATATATATATATATATATATATATATATATATATATATATATATATATATATATAACAATCTGTAGAACAAATTACTTATATCTTTAACATTCATCTTAAAATGAAAAAGTACAACCTATTACTATACAAGGGAATTTATTAATAAAATTATTGAAATTTTAAAATATTGATATATAAGGTCAGACAACTTCTTAATGTAAACCGGACTTAGTTTAGTATTGTTAAACATGGTTATTTTATAATGGTTAATAATAGCAGAAAAATAAAAATGTCAGGAATAAGTCAAAAACATGCAAAGTTTTAAGAAAATTATCACGATATTTAGCCATTAGCAAATCAGTGGATAAGGTGCCCCATGTAAGGTTGATGTGAAAGTTTTTAATGTGGTATATAATGGAGTAATGCAAGGTTGGATTAAAGAGTGGTTGAAGAAGATATGCCACTGAGTACTATTGAATGGCAATAAATCTTCACAGGAAATGATGAAGAGTGGTGTCCAACAGGGTTTCATGTTGGAGCAACTACTTTTCCTCATATGTTTAAATGATTTGAGCTAGGGATTTTTTTTTCTTCTTCTTCTTCTCCCATTATTAAAAGTTTCTAATCTCAAGGCCATTGCTCTATTTGAGGATTTAATGAAATGAAATGTAAGGTTTCCAAGTTTGCAGATAATACCAAAGGGCTTGTTTGTAAGAAGTAATGTAGACAGACTTCTTTGATGGGTAGATAAGTGACAAATGAATTTTATAAGTAATAGTGAAAAGTGTAATTCTATTCATGTATTTTACTTGAATGAAGATTATTACATTATAAATGGAGATTGACTCTAGTATATAAAACGAGAACAATATTTGGATATGATTATTAGATGTATCTGAAAGTGGCTAATCATCATTTAAAATCAAGGATTTTTTATTTTTTTTAGTTATAATAAATCACCATGTTGATTACAAAACCCAGAAAATTATAAGTAAACTGTGTAATAGGTATTCAACACAAGTTTTGACCTCATTTAAGAAAATATATATTTATGATGGAAAGAGTACAAAATAGTTCCACAAGAATGAATTCTGGCCTTGAGAGTAAGAGTTATGAGGAGAGGCTGAAGGAGTTAGGAATGTATTCTGTAGAAAGGTCATTTCTTGCAGGGGATATGATACAAGTTTACAAAATATTTGTATTTTTCAATAATACTGAAATCAATAAATTTTTTATAGTAGAACATAGTTCCAAGGGAAACCAGAGACCATGATAAGAAGATTTGAAAGAAACCATATAATCTTAATATATAAAACTACCCATTGAACATAGTTAATTTTGTAATGGTTTGCCACAGAAAATTGTTGAAATCACTTCCAACATTTAAGAGAAGATTGGATAGGTATATGGGTGATCTTGGCATCATATATCATTACTAAGCCAATTTGTTGGGATAGTAGTATATATATATATATATATATATATATATATATATATATATATATATATATATATATATATATATATATATATATATATATATATATATATATATATATATATATATATAATAAAGTTCACATCTCACAGGCATTGCCCTATTCTAGGAGCAGAACTTTTCTAGGTAGTATATATCTAGGATCCCCATGTGGGATCAACCTGGCACCCTCAAGCATGTGAGTTAATTTATGACCATATGTTATTTTTTATGACCATAATCAAATGAAGAGCAGCATGTAGTTTTCATGTGTCGTAGCTTTAGTTTTGGCATTTGTTGTTGGAGTGTGTGTGTGTTGTCTTTCACTTTGAGAATCGTAATGTTGAATAACCTTTGGTTTGACTTTGCATATTTAATCCATATATTGTGTATTGTGGGATATATATTTTGCATGTGTTTAGGTAAGCAAATTGTCTACTTTCGTTTGACTGGAACAGTCTTGATAGGCTCTTGTGGCTTTTTGTTGTTGTTATTTTTCTTATGTTCTTACATAGTCTGATCATTCATTTGCAATGAATTAATTTTAAGAAATAATTTAATTCTAATACAAAAGGCAAAATATTTTTTAAAAAATATTTCTGACTTTGGTTTTAATTTTAAATCTGAATTAGTATGAAAATTTTGAGAGGTGTTCTTAATTTTTTCCTCTTTCTGTTCTCAGGTTTTTTAATCATTTGGAAAATGTTTCCATTAATATAAATATTAATATGGATTTAAAATGTAAAAATGAAATAAAAGTAGAAGAGTTGGACTTGGATTATGACTCTTATCAACAAGATTCTCAGGTGAGGTATATATATATATATATATATATATATATATATATATATATATATATATATATATATATATATATATATATATATATATATATATATATATATATATATATATATATATATATATATATATATATATATATATATAATATAAAAAAAAAAAAAAAAAATTTATTAAATTATATAATAATAATAATAATATATAATATTATTATTATTATTATTATTATTATTATTATTATTATTATTATTATTATTTATTATTATTTACATATTTAATTATTATACTACACATATACATTTAAACACCATATAAAGTATATGTTCACTGGCTGTTGTACCATATAAAGTATATGTTCACTGGCTGTTGTACCATATAAAGTATATGTTCACTGGCTGTTGTACCATATAAAGTATATGTTCACTGGCTGTTGTACCATATAAAGTATATGTTCACTAGCTGTTGTTATTTTTTATTTATTTTTTTTTTTTTTCATGTACGAATATAATGTATCTTAAATTTTCTTTTGTATATGAAGCCTTTCTGAAAGCAAGGAGTAGATTTTCAACATAATTTTGATGTTCTTAGTTAAGTAAAATAAAGAATAACATTCTTTATTGTGAGCATAGTGGGTAGGTCTCGAGTCAGAGAGTTGGATAAAGGGAGAATGAGATTGTATTTTTGTGCTGAGAATACAGTAGTGATGAAAAATTAAGATTTTTTTTTATGATGAAGATGAAATTGAAATGTATGTTTTAAAAATTTTAATTATTTTAATTTAACAATTTGATAATATGGAAGTATCAAATTGTCTTTTCTTTATTTTAATGTGTGATTACATGTAATTTTAATATTTAGTATGTTCCATTCTTATAGCCCTGGATATGCTCTTATAGATATAAGATTAGTAGTCATAAGTTAATAAAATTTGCCCCAAACATTTGTTGGTGTGTGAGAATCATGCTAACCTCATAAGGAATGTTGAAAGTGATTCCCATTATCATCAAGGCATGCCTGCACGCACTTTTCTTTGTTGCAGAATGTTGCAGCCAATATATTTGGAGTAACAGTGTGAATGTTGCCTTTCAGTTGCACAAGTGTACATAGCTTGTTGCAATATACTTTCCCTTTCAGCAAGCCCCATAGGAAGAAATCTGCCGGATTTAAGATCAGGTGACCTTGTTTGCCAAAGTCCCTTGCAAATGACCCAATCTTCTAGAAAGGACACAATTTCGTACATTCTAATGTTGAATGTGTGGCAGTTGACACCATTCTGCTGAAAATAGCCAGTACAGAGTTCCTTGTCATCCAGATGATTTATGAACTCATTGAAAATGTTCATATGCAAATTTTATTAACGTATTACCTGTACCTTTATTAGTCATTATAAAATAATAATAAATAATTATATTGCCTTAATTTAAAGAAGTAATTTTTTTATTATTTTTAATTTCATTTGCTTGATATAAAGTTTCATTTGATTTAATTATGTTTTAGTACATTTAAGATCAGATCTTATTTTGACAAGCCCAAGTGTAAAATCATTATAGCAGTTGTAAATATTGATGTATACATTGTATAATAAAGTTTTTATTTATTTAATTCTGTAGTTAATCTGATTTGTTTTTTCTCAAAACTACAAAAATATAGTGAAATATAATTATTGTCTTTTTATTTTTATTTTTTTTTTTTTCTTCTTTCTTTCTTTCTTTCTTCACCCT